>CM067514.1:22731756-22999256 GCA_034509495.1 Acestrorhynchus altus
CATTTCCAGTAATCGCCCCCATTAAGAGCAGTGACAGTGGCAGTGGATTGAATAGGCAGCACTTGCTTGACTCAGTCATTTCTGTCGTGTGCAGTCCAGCATGTGGAGGAGTGCAGAAGGGCAGTAGCTGTCATTGGAGAGGCCGTATTTGAACTGCTTTTCCTTCCCCTGTCATCTTAAGTGACAAGTGCCCTAAAATCTCACCCTGTATGAACTGTACAGACTCTGCTGTTTAGCTAACTGTCAAGCAGGGGCATCCACCATCGCTGGTGAAAGAAAGTAACGATGCTGTGACAAGAAACAACCTCCCAGACACCTCGCTGGCACTCTCGACTCCAGCCTGATAGCCGAGGCCTTAAGACCACACAGAGAGAAAGAAGTAAGAAGGTGCTGAGGAGAAGGCCTGTGGGGGCTGTGTTTGCTAACAGAAGCAAGCCCTTCGTACTCCCAGGACGTTTACTGTGACAAGGTTGAGCCTCATCTGAGAATGTTCATGAGTGCAGTCTGTAACTGTTTCACACACACACACAGACACACACACACACACACACACACACACACACACACATACTCTGTTTGTTTTGGTAATGTGCTAATGTAACGTGATTTGGGTTAACATTTTAATAACATTCTCCCACAGAAAGAGCTTTTTTTTTTTAGAACACCTTGCGTTCTTTTGACATATCATTTACCTTGCTTTAAATGTTCAATTTTGAACCATAGATGGGAGTGTAACAGAAAACTGTATCTATGGCTGCATATGTTTACTGCTCAAAATATCTATATTTGTATCTCTATTGGGGTTGTTGGTTTAATCCTCACTCTGGTCCCTGTCTTTCAGCGGTTTACTCTCCTGTGTGGTAACTGAGCCAGCTGTACTAAATTATCCCTATGTGTGAGAGACTGGCTGTGTGTGGTACCCTGAGATAGAGTGGTATCCCGCCCAGGGGGAATTCCTGCCTTGTGCCCAATGGCCTATTTTCCACTGCAGACCCAAAGGTTCTGAGCATGCAGGGTATCCATTCTGGTTGTTTTTCCCCACACAGAATGCTTTATCATGCTATATTGCAGAATAACCATATGTCGAGTCACCGAGGTGTAGAGTGCTATCATAAGAGGCATCAGAGGGTGGGGAAAGCAGAACCCTGGGCAAACAGCTGTACCCAGAGCCCAAGACTTGGTGCGATGCCCCTGGCTCTAGTGCTGATGTAGCTAACACGGCTGTAGTTCTCCATTAGTATAGTGCTAACTACATGCTGAAGTCATCACACACTCCAACGGACCTGTTTAAGTGGATTATTCTGACATTATTTTACACACTACATCTCTAAAATGGCTTCCTTGATGTGGCTTCAGGTGATGATTCATGCATGCAGATCACGGAATGCTTATATGAGACTAGACATATTCAACAAGAGCAAGCATATCAATTAATCCTGATTTAGCAACAAATCAAATGGATAAGAAACCATAAATGGTCTAACAGGTCCAAACTGCCACAGAATGGTATAGTGCAGCTTTACTTACCATTTGGTCCTGCGATGAAAAAGAACAGCCCTGAACAGAAGGAATGGATGAATTTATTTAATTATTTATTGATTGGCTGGTGGGTTGTATGGAGCCACAGCTTTGCTGAAAAGGAACAGAGGATATTTTAACCCATAAGTGTCACAGACCCTTTAAAAGTTCTTTGTTGCACTTTGTCCTTCACTTTAATTGATGAAGTCCTTCAGTAACATATCATGAAAATTCTGGATGTGTCACAGGACATTTTGTGAATGTGTGAACATGTGACCTCACAAAATGCCAGTGTGTTTGGATATTGCTGAAGCAATAACAACTTAAGAGTGTTTTGTCTGTTTGTGTTCTTTTTTCTCTGTTTAATCATGCAAATGATGTAATGAATTGTCATATGTTACATTTAATCAGTTGATGTTCTGACACTGTGACTTTAAATATTTACAGAAGTCATGTGATCTCTTTTTACTGATTAAATCTTTTTAAATCAACATTTAGGACTAAGATCTTTTGGATTCAATAAGGAAATACAAAACTGATCACATTTTAGTCAGAAAATACATGAATGACAACATATATATATATTTTTTTACATTAATATGGTTTACTTGGAGCTTAGGTCAGCCTACTGGAGCAAACCACCTACAACCAGTTGCATGCATGAGTACTTCATTGTCATTGAGTGTAACACTTAGGCCTCAGTTCAGATTGTGAATTTCAGACCTTAAAAAAAAATGATCAGTATTGCAATAATTAATCAGTATTACAATAATTATAGTTTCTGCTACTTCCCCTAAGGCTGATATAGTTAGCATGTTTTCTCTCACTGTATAAAAGATTCATGTGGCTTTCCTTTTTTATTGGATGCTATGTGATTTTTTGTGAGCTCATTCAGAGCACAGATTGGATCATATATTATTATTGATATGTCTAACACTAGTGTATGAGCTTGTTGTTGCTTGGCTTTGTTAGATCACATTTCTTACATATCAAATAAGTGCAAGAACAGCAATGAGTAATCCCATCTCTAACAGACAAGAGCATAAAACTGCAGCAAGAGCCACTCTTAAAAGCTTTTTACAGTTAGATGCTGTCCTCTAGGCTTCGTCACTCAGGATCAGAGCAGCCCATGGTCAAAACATGGTCATAGTCATACAAATATTTTAATTCTCTAAATTTTTACTTTACTCAAATGTCGAAAAATACTTTTCTTATTTGTTGGTTCAATAAAAGTAGGTCAAACTATGAAAACATCCCACAATAGTTGCTTAGGGTACATATTGTCATATCCATCAGAACGGATATCAGAAATGCTAGATGTGGGCCTAAAGGATATAAAGGACCCTCAACAATGAGCTGTGGGGCAGTGGAACTGTGTTATTAGGAATGAATGCTCTGGAATGGTGCCTCATCCAGTTCTCTTGGTATGAGGTGGGCAGTTGGGTGGTAAAGTTGGATGGTGATCATCCAACAATGCTCCAAAATAGTCTTCCCTGGACAATTGTTCCAACAAATGCAAGGTTACAGTTTTTTCTCAGTCACTTTAAGTGTTTCTTGAATCATCATTCATATTTGCACAGCAGTGTATTTCTCGAAACAATTCACACAAAAAGCACCACAAAATTAATTACCAGGAAAACCACGTAACTTGCTAAAAATCCTTAGTTCATGAGGCAAAAGCAAGTATATATGCCAATAATTATGTTGGTGTCATCAGAATGACAAATTCTTGTGTCACTCAGTACAAACAAGGTGGTCAATATGCTTAGTCATGTTGTCAGTAATTTTTTGTTGACAAGGCACGTCTGCACTGCTTGTCACCGAATGCAATTACTCTCACTGCAATCTCACTGCAGCCCCTGTTGTTCTTCCATTGTCAGACACTGTAACTCTGTGTTTGTGCTCTATTTGTATATACTGACCAGTTGAAGGTCCATGATATATTTTAGACAATTGGTTGATTATTTGTTGAGCTAAAGCTCCCCTTCATCAGTGAAAGTCATTATTGGAATTTGATTTAAAGTGTTTTGCCTCATAGTTAATCAACAATTTATAAATAATTTCTAATAAAAATTAAAAAAAAAAAATCTTCTACACAGTTCTGACTGCTGGTCAGCACATTTGACAGCACATTTGAATGTCATGACTTATGTAATAAATAATATGTAGATGTGTTAGGGGTCTGCCTATTCAACTGAATGAAGAACATTTTGAGAGGACAAAAGTGATTGATAATGAAAGAAACAGTAGGGAAATCATTCCATTGGAAGTACAAGGTTGTAGCTGACATTTTGTTTATCAAAATTTAGATATTACATTTACATATACATTTTCTTATCCTGTGACAGGTTTTTAATATTATGTGAGGTCTTTTTTAAGTTTTAAGCATTTTAGAATGTTTATCTAGAAAACAGAAACTTTCTATTTCCATATCTCGAATTCTCAGAATGTAGACAGAACCTTATAGTTCCAGGGGGATGAAGTGTAGAAGATCATTTGCATAATAATACCAAAGCATTTACTGTTTGGCTAGCACTATGATCCAAGGATCGCAGGTTTGAATCCTAGGTGATGGCTCTCTCTCCCCACATCCAGTGCAATGCTCGCTGGCACAGGTGTCAATTAGCCATTGGATTGGAACCTTAGATTATAACCTATAACTTATATTAATTTGTAAAATTAAGGTAAAACATTTACTGTTTGAATAAAGTAAATGAGAAATGGCTTTGATGATGAGCATAAAACATAGATAATTGGCACTTCCAAATTGGAGGGAAAATTGGGATAAAAATATAACTGAGAAAAACTATATGAAAATATAAATAAATAGTTTCCTTAACACAGTTGAATAATGAGAATCTGGTAAATGGATGTGACATACCACGATCCCCAAACACTTTCTTCAAAAGTAAATCCAACATTAACACAAAACAGAGCTGTAAAACAGACAAAGATGAAGAATGAGTGACTCATTATACACCCCCACTGTTCACATACAGGTCACTAGACAAAGGTTTTCGTAAAGCTATGACACGGTCAAACATGGTGGTCACAAAATATGGTATTGTTGATAAATATTTATACATGAGCTATGCTTTGTGACTGTGGGTATTTTCTGTGCCATCTGTACCTACCTCTCACAGAAGTTCTGGAAGTCTATTGCACACTGCATTGAGAGGACAGCAGCCCAACAAGGTATGAATTGGGAATGATCATATGAACCCATCACAAAAAAAGACTCTTCTCTGGAAAATGCTTTCTTTGAACTCTTTATTTAATAATGTATTAAGTATTACCAAAATAAGTTCACTTCAGGTAGTCACTTGTAAATTAATAACAAAAGAAATTTGAAATTCAACACACTTCCTTACACTGTGTGTACAGATTGACAATTCCGTGCTGTGATGCAGGAAATGCCAAAGAAAGTATCACTGACTAAGCTGATCTTGCCAACTGTCAGGGACACAGTGCTTTCCAGCAGCTGTCGTTGCCAGTTGGGCTGAGAGAAGTTTATTTTGCATGATGGAATGTTTAGGGGCTGCACCACAGAGCTGAAATGATTGCAGATGATAAGGAGGGTGTCTTCTGCACATGATATGGAGGCAGACGCGGTTCTGGTGCCACATAAATCAAATTGGCAGCATACTGAATTTGTAATGGCTTAAATAAAGGAGGGCTTGGGAGACAGTTCTCGTCTTCTACGTATAAGCATCACATGGGGTTGCACTTCATTTCATACGTATCTAATTACCCAGTTTCATTCATCAGTGATGATCAGAAGTCATTTGTCTATAGACCTTAAGACATGCCAGTGCTGTTGAATGTTAACATTTTATATTCACACTTGAAGCATAATGGAAACAATATATTAACAGTCCATTTAAGGAGAAGCATCTACCTTGTGTTTCCAATCAACTGCCACTTTGAGACCCACCTAGATTTTGATTACAGAATGCAGCCCATCTGTTGCCATGTGCAATTAAACAGATTCGCTCTGTTGTGAGCAGTATTGGTAAATTTCTGACCACAGGACCACTGTTGACTTGACAGCAGTGACTCTTGGTGGCAAAGTAGCAAAGTAGCTTGTGTAATGTGTATCAGACATGACACCGTCACTCTTTTGTTAATAGTTAGCCAGGAGCAGATTTCTGGTGAAGACCAGAAGGATGACTGGGTGTGTATGATAAAAATGGGCTACAGCCTAACCACACCCTAGAAACGTATATAATTTATGGAGTTTTTTCTAATAACTGCAGTGCCCAGTGATTGTATATGATTTAGTTCTAAAATGCCTTGGATCAAATATTTAATAGCACTATGCCACACAAAAGGTGGGGCACAGTTTCGAAAAGTCCTCTAAAAATCTTTTTCAGAGAGACATATCGTCTAATGCTACAGATGTACTCTGGTGTTAGGAAAGAGCATGCATTAACCTTCTTTGTCTAAGTGCTGTGATGGTGTCATCAACTTTCCCTGATGTGTGATATTGTTCAAGCTGGCATTTGGCTTATACATAGTGCAATTATACACTTATAAACACTTATAAATCACAGAATTTGGCTCATAATGATTGGCTACTGTGAAAATCACTGGGTCCATTCACTGTTCAATAGTTCTTCGTAATAGGCTACCATCAGTTTACCAGTCACTACCTTTGCTAGCTAGTAAGTGGCAGCTGACCAGTATTGCAACGTTTTACTTTAATATTATGTGCTGTTATGTGAAGTCTGTCACTCAAACAGTTCAGTACATTTACAGTGTTTATAAACCTACAGCTTTACTAATTCTGCATCTGACTTCATGCCCTTTACACATTGAATTCTCTCACTGGCAAATCACTTCAGTTTTAATTAATGCTTTAAAAGGTTTCTTGTTATTTTTAAGACATCACATTTATTTATTTATTTATTTATTTATTTATTTATTCCCACAGCAATGCAAGGTGATGACCAGCTTTTGCCATGTTATTTAGTCAAACAGACAGACATGTAGATGGAGTAATGGGGTGCTCGTGTGCAAAATCACTATACAATCCAGTTCTGATGGCAACTCTACCTGATACACGTGTTTCAAAGAATATCCAAATAAAATAGCCAACACAAGAAGCTTTATCTGCTCATGAGAGTTTTATGTGTGTTCACATTGTATTAAAGGTTCAATTTATAATTTTGTTGTTTGTTTATAAGGAATTGTTTTGGACTCTTTTGAAGTTGATTTCTCAGAAAACTGCCTGGCTAGCTAGATAGCTTTCTAAGGAAGCATTTTCTTTGGTTGCTTACTTATTTATTAGCTAACTAAGTAGTATTGAGCAACAGCATTTCCTGCACTAATGCTGTGTTCACATGATGGAATTGAAGCCATGCTTTTGGTTGACCTGCGTTTTGCAGCCAGTGATAGCAGGACAACCCCGTGATTGTACCTGTGGTCAGTCTCTGTACCGAAAAAAACATTGCTTTAATTTTGCAATACTGGGTGAATTGCAGATGCATTGTTCATATATGGCCTCATCTTCCAATCTTTTATTTACTGAATGTCACTGCAGTAATTAGTACAACTATTAAGCCAGTCAAATGAGTATGTCATAGTGCTCTCTGTGCTAGCATGCAGTAAATTAAAGATTGGATAGAAGCTGTGAAATGCTGCCTTAGATACTAGGTTACTAGTTTTCTAGGCAGTTGTCTAAGAAAGTTAAACACTTAAAAAATACTTTTAAAATATTTCAAGCTGAATTGCACACTTTTCATGGAATGCATCTTCATATGAAGCTCTGAGGAGTAGATACATGTTTACTGGTAATTTTAATTGGCTATTCTCTGAAAAAATGACATTTGTACTGTATAAAAGCTGCCTTCGGAAGCATTTTAAAATCAGAATGACATGAGATCAGTGTAAACAAATGTTTTTTTTTTGTTTTTTTTTTAGGCTCCTAATACACATGTACTGATGTTATTGCTAAAATAAGTATTATTGGGAGAGACAGGGAGAGATACAATAAAGAAATGCTTCTTTAATTATTATTCAGGGGTTTTCAGAACCCTGCAATCACTTTACCATCTGTACATGTGATTGCAATAAATATCAACAAATGAATTAGCTTAGCTTTC
The DNA here is from genome assembly GCA_034509495.1 of Acestrorhynchus altus. NCBI lineage: Eukaryota > Metazoa > Chordata > Actinopteri > Characiformes > Acestrorhynchidae > Acestrorhynchus > Acestrorhynchus altus. Next base: position 22,739,379 of record CM067514.1, read on the forward strand.
ATTTTTACCCCTGATTTTCTCCCTACGAATTTGCACGTGCCAATGCTCCAATCCTATTATCATCACTATCCCCTATCACACATGATGCTCCTGACACTAGGAGGGTGAGGATAAGCACATGCTTCCTCCAATATATATGACATCAACCACTCCCTCTTTTTGAACCCCTCTGAATTCGGCTGCCAATGGCAAGTAGCATGCCCCAGGATTTGAACCTGTGATCTCCAGATCATAGTGGTAGCACTTTAGAGCAACGAATTACTGTATGAGGCTGAGCTCAGACATTTTAATAAATGGTGCTCACCTATAAAAAAACAAACAAACCAACAAAAAAAACACCTCACTAGATTGATTCAGGACATGCAAATGAGGGAAAAGTGTAATAGCACCACTTTTCAACAGATGGTAAAATGCCGGTTATCCTCATTTAGGAATGTGAGAATGTGGTACCCTGGCACTCTTTCCTCTTAACATTACAGTAAATCTCTGTGTAGTCAATATAAATTGATAGGTTGGGTATAAGTTTGCAGAATGAATCTCCTTATGTAGACATGCTGTGTACCTATAGCTTTGTACATCTATTTTTGACAACGTCATAGCCCTACATAAGTGCTTCTAGAGGCTCTTTGCAAAAATAAATAAATAAATAAATAATGTTCAATTTTGCTGTCAGTGCCCGTACAAAAAAGTGAAGCATAGTGTAGTGCAATGCACACTGTTCACTTACACCCACCACTAAACTGCACAAGTGTAACATATCCTCCACAACATGAGAGAGAGAGTGTGTGTCGTTCACAAAGCTGTTGGGAATAGACATGTTTCTTTAGGAGCCCCAGGCAGCAGAGCAGATGTGTCATACACAATGTCAAGACTTTCATTTAGAAGGCAGGAAGAACATATGAGGAGGAACGAACAGAATATCTCAGTTACAGCCCTACTGGGTTTGTCTTTTATAGGCCACTAGGGGATGTATCTATGCATTCCAGAGCAAATGTCATTTTACAGGTGCATACTAAATTGTGGTTGCTTGAGTCTGGTAAATGCTTGAGGGCAAAATTAATATATATATATATAAATATGTATAAGTGTGTGTGTATCTGTTTTTAAGAATTTCTACTTGCTGTTCATTATGGCCTTGGCTTAAGCAGGCTTTTCTTCATTTTATAGAGTTCCAAAACCTTCCAAATACAAACCATTGTTGAATGAACTCCCAGATCAAATCTTACTATTGGTCAAAGCAAAGGCCTCCTTGAATGCATTTAAATTTTGCAATAATGTAAGCATATATAACTGTAGTATCTGTAGGAATAAGTCATTTTTTTGTGCAGAAGTATTGCCTTCCTGATTTATAGAGAGTTGAAAATGATAACACAGAGGGTGATTATGACCTGTGAGAGGGGTTTGGCATTCTCGAAGTGACTTGAACTCCCTTGACTCAACTGTTAATTTTCCTCCCTGTTAATGGAATGCATTAAATATCTCCCCCAGATTTTTACAGCGCCGTTGAACTGCAGGGAGGAGGCGACAGCAGAAACAAGAGAGCGAGGGGAAGTAGAGGGACTACATGGAGATGAAGAGGAAGAGAGTAAGAGAGGAATTGCCACCTCTTAAGAGACTGTAAATGTTGTCGAACTTGGAGACAAGGCAGCAGCTGTAAATTGTGCCATTGACCTCACTGTGAAAGGGCAGAGGCCTGTGGGAACACTACTGCTATTATGATGTCACGTCTGGCCGATGCAAATGTGTTTCACTGCTAAAATGAGCAAGCAGAGAGCTAGGTAATAGTGAGCAGAGTAAAAAAAACAATTTAATCATAGATGCTAATTTGCCTGATGATGGTGTTGCTATTTTAATAAAATTAATACATCAAAAGTTAGACTTAGAACAAAAACTGCTTCCACAGGGCAGCAAAATTGCTTTTGAGTATGCCTGCTAAAGCAGTGACTCAAATCTCTCTTCACCAGCTTTAGTATTACTGTCTGGAGAAATGACATACAATTCAATTGTTAGGTACAGGAATGTACCAAACCCAAGTTAGCATAGCCAAATTATCAAGATAAAAACACACAAGAGCCCACATATGTATGATGTTGTGCAGGTGATAACCATTTATAAAATCATGCATGGTTACAAGTAATTTTAAACATACAAATCTGGACATTATCATGGTATATCTGATAATGATCAGGCTTTCATTAATTCAGACATGTTCATCTTTAAGTGTTGATTTATTGGGTTGTACACGTTTATACTTGCCATCAATGGTCATTGAGACCAGATTTGAAGTCTCACTTTGGTAGTTAAATAAACTGCTTCAATTGGGTTTTAGCCTAAATCATTTATTTATTTATTTATTTATTTATTTATTTATTTATTTATTTATTTATTTATTTATTTATTTATTTATTTATTATTTTTATTTTTTATTTTTTATTTTTTTTGGGGGGGGTGTATATTTTTTGTTTGTTTTAGTTACTTTATTTAAAGATTTTTTTTTCCTCAATAAACTCAAAGCAAGAATTAAACAAGGCTAACACTAAGGCCAACATATTGTATCATTGTATCAAGACACAGATATGAGGGAGGGTACAAAACGTTCTACTGCATAGAAAGTCCCAATGAGCACAGTGGCCTCCTTCATCTGTAAATGGAGGACGTTTTGAACCACCAAGATTGGAAGTAACACTTCCAGTGTTACTCTGTGGAGAGAGCAGACCCTTCCAGAAAGACAACCATTTATGCAGCACTCCACCAATCACACATGTATGGTAGAGTGGCCAGACAGAAGCCAACCCTCAGTAAAAGGTGCATGGCATCCCATATGGAGTTTGCCAAAAGGCACCTAAAGGACACTCAGATCATGATAAATAAAAAGATTAAACATTTTGGAGTTCTAAGCATCATGTGTGGAGGAAACCAGGCACTGCCCATCACATAGGCAATACCATTCCTACAGTGAAGCACAGTGGTTGCAGCATCATGCTGTGGGGATGTTTTTCTACAACAGGAACTGGGAGACTAGTCAGGGTTGAGGGAACCAATACTGCAGCGATGTAGAGAGACACCCTTGATGATAACCTGTTCCAGGGCACTCTGGAGCTCAAACTGGAAGGAAGGTTTATCTTCCAACAGGACAACGACCCACAATACACAGACATGAACCTGATTGAAAATCTCTGGCGATACCTAAAATGGCTGTGCACTGATGCTCCCTATCCAAATGATGGAGTTTAGGAGGAATGGCAGAAGAATGGGAGAAACGTCTGACAAACAGGTGTACCATGCTTGCACCATCATACACAAAAAGACACAGCTATCTTGCTGGAATACATTGTAGGTGAAGAGGAGCATAGATCTGTATATTATCGGTTGTTGGACTTTCGTAGCCCTTTCGGCCCTCAGCCCTCACTGTGAGGGCAGAATCACAGCTTTGTAAGTTAGGAATTCCTTGACACACTGACACAAATCACATATGGTTAGAAACTGCAGAACCTACTCTTTCTAACAGTAGTGATCTCATAGTGCAGTGAAGCATCTGAGAGTAATTCATTGTAGAAAATCTTACTTTTATAAAATGTATAACTGTTTTTAGAAGCTCCTGTTATTAAAATCCAAAATAATAAAGCAGTTTTTATTTCCTGAGGTCTTGGTCAAGTTGGTCAAGTTTTGGGCTGCTATGAAAAGCAGTTTTAGAAATCGCCATGGATCCAAGAGGCAAAATCAGCCAAACAATTGAGACTGCCTGAATTTTTGAATACATTTTGTCACAGTGATAAGCTATATTATACAGTGTCATATATTTTTTTGATTCACAACTTATAGACACCAATCTGCAACATTTCTGTTCAGAAATCTATTCTAATTCTTGAATGTGAAGTCTCCACATTCAAAAATAATAAAAAAAAAAATGCAATTTTTGATAACATCACTTTCATCAAGATATTAAACTTCTGATAGTATGTACACATCAAGTAATTACACCTTTAAGAAGTCAAAGGGCTTCCATAAAGATATCACCATATGCCATGTGACTATCTCATGTAATTACTGTGTTATTACAAAAAAAGAGGCAATGACAAAAACACACAAAAACACACAACTTGTGTAGCTAGGGCAGTGAGTCTGGGGTATGAGGTACTGCAGCAATACCATTCTGTGTAATACATTTGAAGCAGCACCACAAGCTGCCATATCATGATTACAGTTCAAAGATGACACACTGCTGTGTGCTAACTGGTACTCATTTATGCGTTTTCTAATTCTATTTAACTAATGATTTGTTCATGTTTGAGAATACGAATGCACACGTTGGTACCTACATTAATGATCCTTTTTAAACATTTTTAATTCTGGTGAAATAATGAGTCTTTAAAATTTGTAAATACTAATGTGTACATGAACAAGTGATTGATACGCATTTATTAGCTTTTATATTCTCAGCAACAAGTGATTTGTTTACATTTGTAAATATGATTACACACTTTAGTGACTACATGAATAGTCATTTGTTAACATGTCTGTATTGGACTCATTAAATCATTGATCCTACTGTAGAAAGTATTTGATAACCATTTGGTTTAGCATATCATGTGGATTCCCACAGTGTTATATCTTAGAGCCTATGAAACTGATGTTTATTATGTATATTTATAAGAGTGAAAAACTGAGGTGTGGGTTTTATATACAGAGTCTAAGGGGTTAATATATCACAGGAGTTAATAAAAGGTGCCTTGCACTGCACTCCATGTTACTTTTGGACAGACACAGTGATGGATTGTCCATTTTACAGGCTATTTCATCCGATTTGTGATTCTGAACTGTATTTTTGGGCACTTTTACTTGAAGCATCCATTTTTAGGTGACACTGTTATTCATCAGTGGAATAGTGAATGCTGCCAGGGATCAGCTTATTTTCCTGGCTAATGCTTCACACAAACATCCTCCAGCAGCCAGATGCTGAGAGACACAACTCACAGGTCCCCTCATGCCCCCCCTTCCCCAGCTCTCTCTTGCTCTCTTTCTCTCTTGAGGGGTGAGCTGATTGTTTGACTTTTCAAGTCTGTCACAGTGAAAACACAGCAGATACATCTTCCCAGTTCAATTAGGTGAGGTCAGGCAGCATCAACTCCTCTTTATAAAGCAGTTCATCTAACCTGCTGACAGTCTAGAGGTTCACTGATGTGGGCAAGGGGCTACTAATGAAGGGGCCAGGGGGGATTCTGGCATTGATGAAGCGAGTGTTGGTACTCCAGGGTCAGGGTGCACTTTGGTAAGCATGTAAAAAATGGACAAAAAGGATATGGAGGATTTCTTTCCGCCATTTTTATGCAGTTGAAAGGGCTCATCTGTGTCCAAGCTAAAATTATGTCTGTAATATCCATCAGCCTGAAACACAGCATGGACCATTTTTATTTCACTGATTGCAAACAGTAAATCTTCTGTGGTTAAATAGCAGCTAAAGTGCTTAAAAAGTAATTTAAAAATGGGGAAAAAACACTGGTAAATATTTCTAACATGGACTGAATCGGACTGAAGAATTCTTTTTGGAATCATGAAATTTATTTACTATCCAAAGAAAGAAGTGGAGCATTTCTATATGTTTTTAATTGTCATTGCTATTGTTTTAAACCATATTTTAATATTCCATAGATTTAAGAGGCAGATAAAAATTAATGTAATTTTGCTACAGAACATCTGTAAAAATGTATGACTAGATAAGAAATCTCAGCATTCTTGACTAAGATGGAAGTGGCTTCTCAATTAACACTCAATTTATGCACAAAAAGCGCTTTACCATTGATGATAATCATATATATATATATATATATATATATATATATATATATATATATATATATATATATTGTTTTGTTTTTTGTTTTGTTTTTTTTAATGGGAATAACATCATGGGATGTTACTTTTACAGTGGGTAAAAGGTGCTAGGAACTTCACTGATGCTTTGAAAAATGCTCAAAAATGGGAGGTGCACTATAGAAGGGGCACTACAGTTGGTTTAGAGCTGGAGCAGAGAGAGCAAAGCCAATTGTTTTGGGCTGCTGTGTTTTCATAGCTAACATACATGGTGCACACAGCCACTGCTGTAATAAACACAGATTTTGCACTGGTTGTATATTCTTCAATAATAAAATACAATTTCAGATTGCTATGCATTTCATTGCTTATTACTTAAACATTATGTGAAATGTAAGCTATCAGGAGTTGACTGCCAGCATGGTCTTGTTATCAGGGCTCTATGAACATCTCACTATGTTTACTATTTACAGAACTACAAAATAGTGCTGCTAATTTAATGTTAGCTACATGAAACTAAACCATTTTGCAAGCCCCACCAAATCCCACAGCAGTGCAGGTAACAATGCTGCTAACCTGTGGTAGTTCCCACCATGTATGGCACCATCATTGGTCAACTCCATCATCAACTCCAGCAACAACAATGCTGTTAACCCATGCAAGTCCCTACTGCATCTCGCGGCATTGCAGGTTCATCCCCATAAACATTGAAAGCCTCTCAATGTCGCTCAGCATCCCAAGTCCAACCCCAGCAGGTTCAGACAATTATTCAATGTAAAAAATTATACAAGGGCACTTTATGACTTGCCTCACCTGAATAACATTAGTTGACTGAATTGCATAATGTGATGTGTTATTATACCACAGTTTGATGAAATGTCATCAGCCTGGTGGGACAGCATGGTGGCACTACTTGAGGAGCTACTTGAGTAGCCTGGGGTTGTGGGCTCACTGTCCACTCTGGTCACTATCTGTGCTGTGTTCTTTCTGTGTTTGTGAGTGTTTCCTCTAGGTTTTCTTGTGTCGCCCCAATAACACACACATTTTATGTATATAAAAACTAAAATAATTAGTTACCAATTATATTAGTGCTGCATTACTTTCCTCATTAACTGGTGTGTTTACAAAAATATAACCAAAAGTTCAGAGAGATTTATTTATTTATTTATTTATTTGTTTGTTTGTTTGTTTGTTTGTTTGTTTGTTTGTTTGTTTGTTTGTTTAATCAGCTGACATAGCAATGTCTTATGTTTTGAGTTTTCACAATCATTACATTAACCATCTCTCTGTATTCAAGGATTGAATTTTCAGTGTATACCCAGCCTTATAACAGGCAACTGGTCGGAAATCAGCTCATTTGCATTAAGTTTGTCTAGCAAAAGAGAGAGGAGAGTAAGCAGGGTGCTCATCAGCAGTTTGATGTGTGAGTTATGTATGTGTATTGTCAGCTTTCATCACATTCTAGCATGTTATGACATTTTATCTGATGAAATGTGTCAAAAGACATATAATTGTGCTTGATTTTTCTGTGTAAGTCACTATATGGTGCCTCAAACTCAAAACACCTTCCAGTGTCCCAAAAGTGTTTGAGAAAAAAAGTTAGTGTTCAACATTTCGCTAATGACAGGGACAATGTAATGTAATTTAGCAACGACCTTTAAATGAATCACTGCCACATGAAACTCATTTGAAGAGCAGTGTGACATGCTTGCTGCAGTTTGCTGACATTAATTACAAGGGAAAATGGAAGAGACCACTACAAAAGTGTTCCACTAAAAAAAGAGAATGAGTCATGTAATTTACATCAGCATCTCAACATCATGCATGTTAGCATGCACTCTGTGAACTGTGCATGAATGTCTCACTTTTCACAGTGGCCCTGCTCTTCACAGACATGGTTACTGGGTGGACTGGTGTCTGGTCCTAGAGCAAGGTCATGTTACATTCACCCAGTTTGACACTTTTCTCTGGGGGCTTCACACATCTGGTGTCCCTTTTCCTTTGACTCCTTGTGCCTTTGGTCCTCTGGTCCTGTGGACCCTACTGTGACAGCAACAGCTGTGACCAAAACCTCCAGGACCCTCCCTATACCCAAATAGAGGTCACGAGCATACCGTTGATGTCCCCTAGGATGGATGACTGGAGGGCATTTTCACACATAAACATACTTAGACATACACATGGTGGAAATCACAATACATTCTATAAAATCTCTGAGGTAGCTTTGACTGAATTTTTTTGCCAAAAAAATTAAACAAGTAATTGAACTGGATTTTTTACATCTCAAATGAGCACATTGAATAAAGCATGGTTTACTCAAGTGTTTAATTGCATTGAATAAAACCAAGTCCATGTATTGTTAACAGATGACGTAATTTATTTGAATGAACAAAACACTTTTTACAGTACAAAACAATTCACCCCCTTTGGCATTTTTGTATTCTGCGACCTCACAACCTGGATTTGATTATTGATTATTTGAGGGTTGTGTCATTTCATTTACAGAACATCTGCAACTTTGAACAAACAACAAAAAGAACAAAATAAGAGACAACTTCAGTGTGCATAACTATTCACCCCCTAAAATTAGTACTTTGTAGAGCCCCCTTTTGTTGGATTTATGCTGCAAGTTGCTTTGGGTGAGCTTGCCACATCTTGCCACTGGAATTATTGGACTTTCCTCAAGGCAAAACAGCACCAGCACCTTCAAGTTACATGGTTTATGCTGGTGATGCAATCTTAAGTCTGAGCACATATTCTCAATTGGATTAAGGTCTGGCCTTTGAATAGGCCATTCCATTAAATGTACACATTTCCCCCTAAACCACTCGAGTGTTGCTTTAGCAGTATGCTTTGGGTCACTGTCCTGTTGGAGGATGAACCTCCGTCCCAGGTTCAAATCACTGACAAATCAAAACAGGTTTTGCTCAAGAAACTCACTGTATTTAACAACATCCATCTTCACCTCAAGACCAGTTTTCCAGTGACTGCTGCTGATAAATATGGTGTTCTTTAGGTGATGAGATGTGTTTTGTGCCAGACATAGCATTTTCATTGGTGGCCAAAACGTTTCATAACATTCAAAAGTCTCAAGTCTCAAGAGAGAACAAGGGGGTACACAAAAACATCAGAACATTTACATTCTAATATAGAACCTTATGCTTGAGATGGAAACCAGCAATGAATGAATGAGAAATACTCCAAGCTATCTTACGAAACTGTAGTCATTGGTTAGCCAGTTTCCTGAGAGGAACGGTGTCATCAGTAGGTTATCTAGTTCCTGTTGGAACACTTGTGGAAAAGTGGGTATCATATGTTTCAGTTATCACTTTCATTTCTAGATCTCTTTCATTTTGGCAGAAGGAAGTAAGACTGAAACTGCAAAGGTGGAAGCAGTGCAGAAGCTTCCCAGCCTGTAAAACCTGTCCAAAGATTCCTATGTCTTGCAGGTTGGTGCCACAGATTTACTTAACCTTTTTTCAGAACATGCTGCTCCATTACACTCACTTAAAAGAAAAGGTGTGGCTTGGAATTGGAGTCATGAATGTCAGTTAGCTTTTGATGATTTGAAAGAAGCTTTGCAAAAAGCAGCCTTCCTAACTCTCCTGATTTTAGAAAGCCCTTTAGGGTTCAGACAGATGCTAGTGAAGTGGGCCTTGGAGCAGTTCTCACTCAAGAGTCAGAGAAATATCTTCAAACAAATGGGAGGAAAATGGAGGACACAGAGGGATGGGCAGGTGAGATGTAGCCACCGTAAAAAAAATAAACAAACAAATAAAATAAAAAAGTTTACATGTATACAACATGAATTTTCACTTTGTACAGCATGGCCTTTTATGGGCTTAATGCATAACTAGATATCAGGTGTTTTTTATGATGTGGTGTGTATGGTTATTGCAGTTGTCCTATATATATATATATTTTTTTTTTTTTTTTTAACAACAAATACATTTGTATTTGTAGTTTGGTGTTTGGAAATGTTGATAGTTCAGATAAAATTGTAATACAATTGTAAAATGGTAAAAACACAATTTTAAAATGGTAAATATGAAACTGAATCCAGCTGTGTCAACAGTAAACAATAAAGACATTCATCATTTTATCATATATAACTATATAGTTCCAAGACATTTGTAAGCTGTACATCTTCCCTGCCACTATCAACACCCATAAACATACTATAGCAGATACACTATTCACCTGTTGCAACAAAAAAACCAGAAAAACCAGTGTAGTTCTAATCTCAGCCTTATACTTTCTTTCTTAGGGACCTACAGAATGAAACAACAGCTACACATGCCTATGGGACCTCCCAAAGACTCTACTCACTATCTGGATCAATCTGCTGCCACCGCAAAGGTCACTTTACCCATCAGATGAACAGCCACGTGAGTGACACATTCAATTTACAGTACAGTATTTTTTTAGCCAGTGTACTCTTTAAAGAGCCATTGTCAAATTCATTCAGTTCACTTCTTGAGCCTGAAGCTTTTGAAAATCACATATAGTGACAAAGGAGGAGACAAGCTCACCACCCCAAAGATGAGGACAAACGCTGGGAGTCTTGGAAGGTACAATATACAATATTGCTTGTGACCTGAAATGATAGCTGAAGACCTTGAACCATCCAATCGACTGTAAAAGTCAGATGCTTTCACCCGGTCAGCCTGGTCAGTATCTTCAAACAAATGGGGAAAAATGGACAACACACAGGAAAGACAGATCATTCCAGTACGCACCAAATAATAACCTTATAGAAACTGAGTGAGTGGGGGAGGTATTCATGGATTTGTATTAGAGAGCAATGGGAAGAGTGTGATGCCTTTTGGGACAGGTTAAATTCTATTGATCTGGTGTCGTCCTTCCTCTGGCCTCATGGGAGGACAGCTTTAAATGCATGGATCCAGTTATGTCCACATCATTTCACACGCATAAATCTGCAGTGAGCATTCTGATTTAATTCCGCTTGCCGGACACAGGATGTAAGACGACAGCCGAGTGCCCCCATCTTAATGCCCATGAAAAGACTTAATGAAAAGAGATCCTAAACCTCGCACCAGAACATATGTCTTCCCAGCCCAGGCTGTGATGATGGATAGTTTGTGAAGGCGGACCATTTCAGGCAAACCCCCCACCCTCCTTCCCCTCCACTAAAGTACATTTCCTCAACCCTTTTACTCCAAACATTCATTTTTAGTGGCTGACACGGTTATTCATCACACATGAGCCAGGAAGGGGGAGCGGTTTGTATTTCAGAGGATTTCAAAGAGTCATTACTTTACAGTCTGGGTCCTTGAGCTGCGTACTCCTGCCTTCAAGATAAAAGCCGCATTGTTTTTGGTTTCTTCAAATCGAAGAAACATGCAGCTAATGTAACCAATGTAACAAAACTAGTCAAGACACTTGCTGTGTTCAAAATGGCTCCCCAACCACACCTGTCCACAGAGTCAAAATTAAAGGTATATTTTTTGACTCAAGTTGAATAAGCTAGTTTTTAATGCAATTTACACAAATTTTATTACACTAAGTTACATTTGTTAAGAATTTGCTGAGCAACCCATGAACAAAACCAGCCTGGTCTCAAGAGGAAGACCATTTCATAAATCATACAATATGTATGTTTTACAGACACAGTCCAGACGCATACAAAAATCAAAGGATTTGAAGAAATGTTACAAAGTAATTAGTGTAATTTCATTATTTGAATCCACACCTTAACTCTTAGAACTCAAGAGCTGCAATCTGTGGGAAGCTACATGCCATTGTTCCAAGCTTCATATTTCTGGATCAGACAAACCTATAGACAAGACACACATTCATGCGCATTGCTATGAACAGATAAACATGAACCTATTGGCCTAAAGGGGTATAAATTATAGCATTCTGTCCAGGGACGGTGGGTTGATCATCCGACATCCTGACCTGACAAAAACTCTTTTTGCAATCAAATCCTCATAGCAAGGTTTTGGAGCCTTACTTGGACAAAAGCACTGTTTCCGTGATTTACCACAGTAATATATAAATGTGTGTGACTGTGTGTGAGTGAGTGTGTGAGTTAGTGTGAAAGAGAGAGAGAGAGAGAGAGAGAGAGAGAGAGAGAGAGAGAGAGAGAGAGAGAGAGAGAGAGAGAGAGAGATGAATTCCTTATTTAAAACATCAAAACATTTACCTTGACAGTAACCCAATGCCCTTCTTGTTGTCTGTGTCAATGGTTATAAACAATTTGTGTTCCCCTAGAGTAGTTTGTTTGTGATTGTTTCATTTCTCAAATATACCTCTAAAAGGTATTTACAAGCTTGGTAAAAGGTCCAATAGATGCACACTCTTTTATGATCCCTTCTGATATATGTGATTTCTGAACTTCATTCTTCCATTGAGTCTTTGTGTTGAGAGCTCTCGACTTCCACATTGAAATGAGTGTGGAATCTATACTACATATACTACAGTATATGTCCAAATGCTTGTGGACACCACTTCTACAAAATGCATTCACCTACTTTAATTAGCAATCTTGTCATTGAATGCAGTCAGGTCCTCAAAATCCAATAGAAAGCTTTGCCTGGAGAAAAGAGACAGTTACTCCAAAGTAGAGTACTGTTTTGAAAGAAACAGTGAATGATCAAGTGTCCCAATACATTTTCCCCTTATATTGTATCCTGAGCGCCATTCTGATGTACACACAAGTTCTTAATGAGAACGAGCTAAATGAGCTAAAAAAAGAAAAAGAAAAAAAAAACAGAAAAGATATTCAGACTCAGGTATTCAATGCCACAGAGAACACCCCATAATGTCTCAATGCATGCAATGAAGACTGCAATGTCTGAATGGATGGGTGTTAAAAGAGATCCACTAGCAAAAGGAGTGTTAACCTTTGAAAAACATGCCCTTGGTTTTTTTTTTTTTCCTTTGCTTTGGTGGCATCGAAGGGTTTCTGAATACACAAATGCTCAAGAGTTGACTCTCACAATTCCTCCCCGAATAACATGAATGATATCACAGGCAAAGTTTCTAGGGTAGCTGGGTAGATATAAATAAGGACATTAGGTCGTAGAATAATTTGCAGATAGCTCGCTGGAGGGGAAGAATGGAATGGTGTCACTCAGAGAGAACAAAAGGAAATTAATTAAATTTGTCACAGTGACAATTCAGTGGCTTTGATTAGACGAGTCCCTGGCAACAAAACAGAGCCTAATTTGAATTCTTTGAATGTAAACCCTGAGCACAGATAAAGCTTGTCAACACTCTTAGCGAATATTATTTTCACCTTTGGCAAGGATCTGGCTAAGACGGGAATGAAGCAAGAGCATATACAGTATGTTTTTTTTTTTTTTCCACTGCTGCTGTCTGTTTCTACCTCTCTCTCTCTCTCTCTCTCTCTCTCTCTCTCTCTCTCTCTCTCACACACACACACACACACACACACACATAGTTTTAGTCATACTTGCTATGTGAATTTTTTTGTTGTTGTTGGAAGTGATGTTCTTGGGGCTTTTTTTTTGTCTCCTTCAGATGAGTGACAGGTCTTGAATTCAAATTTAGCAGCTGCAATTTTTAGACAAAACAATAATAAGTGCTGTATCTCACTTAAACAAGCTGCATTTTTTGGCACTTTTATGACACTTAACTTTGGTGCTGCAAACGTCTCTTTTAATGACTTGTCAATAGCCAAACTGGGATATTGCACTCGAGGGTCCTCGGGCCCTTTCCTCTAAAACAATAGCTTACAATCACTTAAAAATAATATCTCCCCTGAGGATGAGAGGGGTGCAATATGATGATGCAGTATTTTCTAAAAGAAGGAGATATAAAATAAAAACGCTAATAGTAAAGTGGCAAAAACTGAAGCTGCCTCCCAGAACACGACAGTTCCTCCATGCATCACGGTATGGTACCGGTGCAAAAAAATAAAATGCTGACACTGGCCATTGGCAAATTTTTCCTACCCTCCAAAAGTACTTCATAAAACATGTGGCACTGTAAATCTCTGTAATATAACCATAAACAATGGGCAAGTGGGAAATCTTGAGAGAGTTCAAAATGAGGTGATAATAGTTTAGGCTTGCCTTGCTATGAATTTCTTTTTTTTTTCTTCTTCTTCTTCTTCTTCTTCAGAGAAGTGGGAATACAAGCCTAAGCGCGTGCATGTGTGCCGCTGGGGCCTAAATGCACTGTATCTTGCCAATATTAGATTTCGCTCAGGATATAGCTAGTGTTTACACCCACTATGCCCCCAGTGCAGCGTGACGGAGACAGATTCTTGCAGCTTGCCGTTTGAAGTTATTTTCGTGTTGTTGCATGGCCAGCAGGAATGGCATGCACTGAAATGAAGCGGCCCAGCTTCAGTGAATCATTCCCACATTGACAGGGAGAATGCCTGCTCCTCTAGACTATATTATGATGAATGCCCCTGTGCTGACCAGGGAGGATGTTATGGGAAGGTGCGATTGGTCCGGCGGGATGCACGGCCCGCTTGTCTAATGGTGTGCGTGCCACGTGGCATTGTGGGAAGTATGCTGGCTCATTCAGGAGGCTTATGGGTGAACGCGTGCTCACACTGTGTGGCACTGTTTACCGCAGAGCATAGCTCATATTGAAGGTGAGACAAATAACACTGTCTGCAGCACAGGCAAAGTCACACAGGTAAGCACACACTAGGGATGAAACCAAAAACAAATTTGTTGAATTTGTTATTCTGAATTTGGAAAAGTCAGACATATATATATATATATATATATATATATTTTTTTTTTTTTTTTAAATGTTATGTCCTGAATTGTAGTCTAAGTACATGTATCCCACTGAATCATACCTGATTCAACTATTATTCAAGACAAAGACACTTCAGGGGGTGAAATATGAATTGACTTGCTTGTCTAAACATTGCAGTTGCTAGGTCTCACCCTTCAATATAAAGAAAAGTTTATTGATCAGAGGGTTGTGGGTTTGATAGCCAGGTCTGTTACGTTGCCACTGTTGGACCCTTGAGCAATGGACCCTTAACCTTCTCTACTCCAGCGATGCCACAGCAAGGCTGATCCTATGTACAAACCGCTGCATTGGAAGCTAAAATATTGAAGGGAAAAAACTTCTGCTCTGTATACACAGTACCTTGCAAAAGTATTTTTAAACTTCAGTGTGCATTAATATTCACACCCTAAAATCAGTACGTCATCAAGCTTCTTTTTGAGGCAATTACAAGTCATTTTGGATAAGTCTCTACAAGTCTGTAAGCGTCTTCAAGTCTGACCACAGATTCTCGATTGGATTAAGGTCTGGGTTTTGACTAGGCTATTCCAATACATTTACACATTTGCCCTTAAGCCATTGAGTGTTGCTTAGGCAGTATGCTTTGGGTAATTGTGCTGTTGGAAGATGAACCTCTGTCCCAGGCTCAAATGACTGACAGACTGACAATATCCCTGTATTTAGCACTATCCATCTTCCCATCGACTCAGACCAGTCCCCAGTTTCCCAGTCCCTGCTGATGAAAAACCTCCTGCATGATGCTGCCACGATCATGTTTCACCCTGGAGATGGTGTTTTGTGGTGATCACATGTATTGGTTTTGCCTGTGTAGCATTTTGCTTGGTGGCTGAAAATTTAAACTTTTGTCTCCTCTGATGAGAGCATCTTCCTTACTATATTTAGAGAGTCTCCCTCATGTATAGGAAGGCACTCTAAAATGACAACAATGGTACTTGATTACCATTTGAATTTTTACAGCTAAAATGTTCATTCATTCATTCATTTTCCAAACCGCTTATTCCTGAATAGGGTCACGGGTGAGCCGGTGCCCAGCCGGCAACTCTGAGCGCAAGGGCGGGAAACAACCCTAGACAGGGCGCTAATCCATCGTAGGGCACACACATGCACACACATGCACACACATGCGCACACATGCGCACACACATGCACACACATGCACACACATGCACACACACATCCACACACTAAGGGCCACTTTAGAGTCACCAATTCACCTATCATGCATGTTATTGGACTGTGGGGGAAACCGGAGTACCCGGAGGAAACCCACGCGAACACGGGGAGAACATGCAAACTCCACACAGAAACTTCCCAGGTCACCCCACCCAGGGATCGAACCCAGGTCCTTCTTGCTGTGAGGCAACAGCACTACCCACTGCGCCACCGTGCCGCCCCAGCTAAAATGTTTTGCACTTTAAAAGCAAAATGTACCAGCCTTGCTTAAATTTGTAATACTAGTTCATCTAAATTTATTTGAATTAATAATTGAATTAATATTTAAATTAATATTTAAATTTCAATGTGTCAATGTGTTTGAAGTAAAACCTGGATTTAAATATTATAATAATGTGAATGTTTTTAAAACAGATGTCACAGAAAGGCTAAAGTTACAGAAATCAAAAAGAAGAAGGTGAACAACAAATGAAACAAAGTATAAATCCCCTGATGAGCAAAGGTGACCTGGGCAAGGAAAGTGTCCCTCTGATCTGAAGGAAGAAATCTTGGGCAGAACCAGACTCACAAGGGACGACCCTCCTCCTCATACATACTGTAAAATGATAAGGGGACACTGGACCACCACATGTCTGCTGTAATGCTCCTGTAGCTCCTGTAGGGATGGTAGAGGTGCTTGAGGTCCATCAGAAATCAGCCTCTAAAGGGGTGGCAGGTGAGTTCAGGTTTTAGTCTTCAGTTAGCCTGGGCCAGTGGGTCGTCTAGTTTAACAAAACCTTCATACACATTAGACAGACAGCCATCTATCCATCACTATGTCACAAAATGTATGTCATTGCTTCTTGCTCCTGTACAACTGGACATACCCACAGCCGTTTGAGCAAAAATGTTTGGTTCCCACTGCAAAATACACTTTTCTGGTTCCATAACCTATTTTTTGTTGGTTGAAATCTGCAGTACAGTTCAAAATTAGGTTCTTAAATGAGATCAGAGCCTGTTTCCATGTCTCCATGGTTCTAGTTAGACAGACGGACACCCAAACCTCCATCCATATATCCATCACTCCATTGTTCAAGCACCATATTTTCCTTTCCTTCGGACTAGACATCCATCCTTCCATGTCACCAGCTAAGACAGACATACACCCAAATCTTCATCCATCTGTCTGTCCCACAAGTGTCCAAGATACAGACACCCTCCACCTATTCATCTGTCTTTCTTTTTGTCCAGCCTAGACAGATATATTTACACCCAAACCTCCATCCATCTTTCAGTCATATGTGCCAGTCTAGAAACGATAGACACCAAAACCTTGATACATCCATTCCATGTCACCAGGTAAGAAAGACAGAGAGGCAGAAACCCAAACCTCCACTGATCAATCTGTCCCTCCGTTATATATGCTTAGTCAGACAGACACTCAACCCTCCATCCATCTATCCATCACTCTATTTTTAGACAAGACAGACATGCAAATCTTCAACCATCCAACCCTCCATTGTTCTAGTCTTGATAAGATAGATATCAAAATGTCCATCCATCCTTCAATCTCAACAACACAGATAGAGACAGACACCCAAAACACCATCCATCTGTCTGTATCTCCATGATTCCAGACATAGAAATGGACACACAAACAATCAGTTTGATCAGTCTTTCCTTGCCTTCAGCCTAGACAGTAAGATGAACACCCAAATCTCCATCTGTCTAGCTGTCCCTCCATTGTTCCAGTCTAGAAAAGGTAGATCCCAAAACCTCCATCCTTCCTTCACACCCAATTTTTTTTGTACCTCCATGGTTCCAGTTATACAATCAGACACCCATACATCTTTTTGTCTATCCATCCCTGTATTGTTCAAGTTAGAAAGATAGACAACCAGACCTGCATCCATCTATGTGTCCCTACATTGTTCAAACTTTGAAAGATAGATGGGCACACAAACCTCCATCCAAATAACCATCACTTCAGAGTGACATCCATCCATTTGTCTGTACCTCCATGGTTCCAGATATACCAGATATACAAACATCTGTTTTTAATTCCCCCCAGTCTAGATAGACAGACGGACACAAAACCTCAACCCCTTTATCTATTGCTCACTGGTTCAAGCTTAGACAGATAGATGGACACCCAGTCTGTCTGTCAGTCTGTCTATCCATCCCTCCATTGTTTAAGCTTTGATAGATAAATGGACACACAAACCTTCTAATCATGACGAGACAGACACTTAAACCTCCGTCTGTCCTTCAAACTTACTAGCTAAGACAGACAGACAGACACCCAAACCTACATTTGTCTATCCATCCTTTCATTGTTCAAGCTTAAGAAAGATAGATGAACACCATATTTTTCCTTCTCTCCAGTGTACAGAGACGGACACCCAAACCGCACTCCTTCTATCCATTAGTCCAGTGTTCCAGTCTAGACAAGACACACACCCAAACCTCCGTTTATCTGTCTGTATCTTCATGGTTCCAGGTACACACACAGACACCCAAACCTCCATCCATCCTTCCAGGTCTCCATCTAAGACAGACAGACCCACAACCAAACATTCACACATCTGTGTGTACCTCCAGTTTTCTCCAGCTTAGACAGACAGATGGACACCCAAACCCCCATCCATTCTTCCATCTCACCAGCTAAGACAGATGGATGGACATCTAAGGATGGAGATCTAAACCTCCATCCTTTTGTCTCTTTACCTTCCTCTAGCCTATACAGACTGACAGACATTTAAACCTCATTCATCCAATCATCCATCCTAGACTGGAAAACACACTTGTTTTCATCCACTCTTTTATTTTTTCCAGGTTAAACAGAGATACAGACATCAAAACAATTAAGCCTCCATCTTATGCTGAAGAGAGTCAACCTTTTAACCTTATTCTCTAATAATGTGGATATCCAGGAACTGGGTGAAACCCAACAGCTGAAGGAAACAATGCTGAGAAAAGACACTTTCAGCAAAGCCAAAATGCACTGCTGAAGTAGGCAAGAATAAGGTTGATAAACCATTTATCCTATTTTTAATTGTAATTAAAATAATATACATGAACTGAGTGACATCTGACTGCTACTCGACTAAAGTGGACATACATGGACTACATACATGGACTGCGTGCAATGCAACTGCTGAGGGTAACAACACTGACAAAAAAAATCTTGAGCAAAAACTAAAACACATGGCCACAGGGGGCAGGAAAATGTTAATAAACCATTTACCCTACCTTTGTTGCCTTGATGCGTTGAGATTTTCCTGATGGGTCTTCTTCAGCTGGAGGTTCTGAGTGAAAAAAAAAAAAAAAATAGAATGACATCAAAGTTACACCAGCAGTAACAAGCTGTTTATCCTTCTGTTTGAACCCATTAACACCCCCCCAAGTGTGCTCTACCCCTCCCTTACACACATAAGCTTCATTTAGTATCTTTACAGTAATGCAAATTTCAGATATTGGGATATGATGTTGCAATATGCCACTTTAACACCACCAAGCATTTATCTAATCCTCCTTCTGTCTATGTATCTATTTATGTATATTTGTATGTATGTATGTATGTATGTATGTATGTATGTATCATTCTATAAACATTGCTATTAGTACCTTCCATTCATATAATCCATTTATTAGAAATTGGTCCATCCCTTTCAAACAGTTTACATTGCTGTTGGTCCTCTGATTTTACACAGCTTTAAAGTATTGCTCTCGGCTATATACCTACCTATCTATTTATCTGTGTCTGTCTGTGTGTCTGTGTCTGTGTCTGTGTCTGTGTCTGTAACCATTGTTATTGATCTATCTACAAACATTGTTATTGGAATTGAAAATGTCAGATTCAGATTCAGATTGTTGTTCACATTTTGCAGGTCATTTTTATAAAGACCATATTTTATTGTGAGTGGGGTGGAGTGTCCATAGGAGCCATACAATGAACCATATGTCCATGACCATATTTAAGTTCACATCACCATGTTCAGTGTGTTATAATCAGTCATTCATTCACACTTCTCTCTCACTGTCAGTCTTAAAAACACAATCATATTCTTTTCCTCCAAATCCTCTTATTTAAAGTATAAACGTATACTGCAGGCTGAGACAGGATTCTAGTTAGGGTGGCTTTTCGACTCCTGCAGGCATTGTGCTGGACTTGGGATGTCTTGAAGCGCCCTGCATTTTCAGACTGTATTATGGCTTCCTGCTCAATGGAAAGCAGCACATCACCAACTGCAGTCAAATTCCCCTGTGCCCCAGCCGTGGTATATAGGCCTGCCTCTGGTACTAAACAGACACCTTGCTAATGGCATAGTCAGTGTGCAATAGTTGACTTCCAGCCAACTACAGACTGGGTATGTGTAATACTGAGGAATTCAAGTTACATCGAAAAAGCATCCAGGTTTTTGATGAACCATACCACCTTTCCTTCTTTGAAATGTTGGGTTTTCCTTCTTTGCCTGTTAATGCTTCTAGTGGCGTTAAACCATTAATTATTACCTTGTTACAAATGTATTGTATCATTCGCATTGGGAAAACATCTAACATAGAGCAGCATAGCTGTTCAACAGCAAAAGCCAGCATGCACTGTGTCTTCAACACTAACATGCAGATCAACCAGCACCACATTGAGGAGCATACATAAGTCAGCTTCAAATCAGCATTAACCAACACATGGTTAATGTGCAAAATCAGCATAGATTGTGCCTTGGACCAGCATCCAGAATCCAGCATCAGACCAGTAAAAATCTGAATATGTTGTGCAACTGGCATCAAGTCAATAGAACAGCATATGTTGTACTGATGTGATTGTCTGGTAGCTAGAACCAGCTGGAATATATGCTGTTCAATGGTCTACAGTTTTTTATAGGCAGAAAAATGACAGTATTTCAGCTTTTACTAAAAAATAGATTATAGTGGTTATTTTTTCAAGGTAAACTGGCATTTGTATTCCTTACATGTAAAGGGACATATTCCAAATCTTTTCGTCTTTTACTTTTGACCAGTTATTTCAAATGATTTGAATGTTTCATTCGATCAAACAGAAAAGGGTGTTCAATACAGGATTGTTCAACTTCTGTTAGGTCTATTCATTTGTGCACTCAGTACTTCATCATGGTCATGGATCCTTGACCAAAAATTATGCCATCAGTGCAGCAAGGCATGGGGCCAATCAGCTTGCGGCACTGTCTAGTTGTTAATGAAGCCCAGGTTGCTTTGATAGTGGCCTTCAGCTTGTCTGTATTGCCAGGTTGAGTGTTCCTCATCTTCTTGACAACATTCCACACATTCTCTCTGGGGTTCAAGTCTGGACATGCACAGCAATATAATGGTCAGCAAACCATTTAGTTTATCTGAAAAGAGGACATTGGAACACTGAGCAACAGTCCAGTTCTTTTACTCATTGGCCCAGGTGAGATGCTTCTGACTTTGTCTCTGCTTCAGAAGGGACTTGAAATTAGGATATATATATGCAAAAATTACCTGAAATGCATTGATTACACAATGCTGATATGTGACATTCAAACAAAACAAAGCACAATCATGCTCTGGTAGCAGGAGAAAAGACCCCTATTGAACATGCCAACACTACAGTGGTACAAAGCCACTATCTCTCAGCTCCTCGCTTTGAAGACAGGAAATGTGCAGCTTTGCTGATACCTGACTGCAATCTCAAATATGTATGTGATCATGTGCTTTTTATTTATTTGAGTGGGGAGCAAAGTAAAGGGAAAGCACACACTGCTGTTGCTGCTGCTGCTGCTGCTGCTGCTGCTGCTGCTGCTGCCGCTGTTGTTCTGGTTTTCAGTCAGCCACCAAGTCCTATGTCAAATTACAAAAACAAACACTATAATCAGCTCTCTTCGATTCGGGGAAAGACCAAAAATGACATTCTTTTTCTTTCCAGAAAATTGGAGAAACATAAAGAGAGACACCCACAGCTGTGTTGTGGACCCTGCAGAAAATGCCTTTGGTTAGAGTCTTAACAGAATGCCTTTGACTGATGCTGTACAGACTCACTGCAATGCAATTTGGAATAAAGTAAAGTCTCTCAAGAGATAGCCATTGATTTTACATAAAATCAGCATAACCGCATTGCACTGAGGATAAATACGGTCTTCAGTGTTAACTGCAGACTCCTAAATTGTGGCTTGTTTCATTGAGGTTTGGGGAGGGGGGGGGTGGTAGCCACGGTGTGTCAATGATGAGGTTGATTTGAATATAACTCTAAGTCTGAATTCAATAAAACTGACCCAGAATTGTTCCAGCACAATAAGAGGGAATGTGATTGCACGTGCATCAGATTGAGACGCCTGCAGCCATCACTCACACCTCCAGCAGTTATTCCTCACTGTTCCACCTGGAATCAATACTTCCTTGTCAAAGTGTCCCTGTGAATCTAAAATGAATGGTTGATTAGCACTGGCACAATTCGCTCTGAGATAATAGTCGAGTGCAGTGATTTGAGGCTCTGTGGTATGGAACTGTCACAAAGTTCATTTGAAATTGTTGCTAAGCTCCAACCCATTTATCTAACAATGTTGCTAATATACAACCTGTTCTTGGAGGAGAAACCGTGGATAATAAACTCATAAAATAGCCTGTCTGTTCACTATAAGAGACAGGCCTTCAAATTGGACCATATATGTCAAAACCCATCTTTACAATAAGCTAAGCCCTATCCAACTGTGTGAAACAGGTTTTGGCTGTTATAAGCCCATTCCGGTCACTTAAAGAAATACATTTTTTCATATTGTAAAATTTATCTGAGAAAGTACTGTATTCATATATTTTAATCATTTTGGAAAGTATTGTTTTAATATTTAAATATGTATTAGGTATAGTTGATTCTATTGATCAGGATTAAACAGAGAACTAAGTTGTTCAATGTTTGTTTGGGAATTAAATGTTTAAAACGATTAAAAAGACTCCTATGTGAATGGATCCAGAGCTTATGTAGAGTTCAGAGTTCAGTGGATATGGCCTGTGTTCAAAGGGAAGGAACACAAAAACCAAGATGATCTGATCTTGTTCTGGACCGAATATTATTCTGAATCCTGAATATGGATTTGTATTGGTATTGGCCTGTTGTGTATCTGGACATATGGCCAGATCTGTTTTATGGACCTGGCCAAGATGTTATGGTAGATCCTGCCCTGATCTGGTCAGAAGCACTTTTTTAAGACTTTTAATATCTTTTATGTGAAGTCTGTAGCAGACATTACAGCCATTCCTAACAATGTCATTTCTTCAGTGTAGATACTACTACCATCTTACCTTATTGCTATTCTAGTTCACCTAGGACTGATTTGTTTCACATTTTGTGAAGTTATGTAGTTTTGTAAGGAGAACCACACCCGGCTTTCTCCTCCTCCTGCCTATTTAAGCCCTCCATTCTCATTCTAATGTGTTGTAATACATTGCACCCACCTACCACATCTACTCCTCTTTTTCCTTTAATTTAGCTTCAGTACAGGACAGCACCTCAGTGAAGCTGCCCTCATCTCCTGCCTCCCTGTGCCAGTGCTAAGGGCACGGTCCTTACTCACAAAGTCTCCTTTTTTACATTCTCTCTTGCTTTTTACGATGCTCTCTTGGCCTTCCTGGCTTTGATTACTTGTTGTCTGCTACAGTTTACCACATGCCTTACCGCAGTCGATTTGTTAGTATGTGAATTTTGACATTCAATACTTTTCACTCATAAAGGGTTTTTTAAATGAATAATTATCTTTTGATGTAAAGGTTATTTACCTCATACTCACACATCTCTATTACAAAAAAATAAAAACCCACATTGTTAAAAGAAAAATAAAATATCTTTGGAATTAACAGTAACCTACTGTAACATCATGACATAAAAAGCAAATGGAAACACAATTAAATAAACATGCTGTTAAAAATCTGTTAATTTTAAAATAAAAATATGTTTAAAAATAGACATTTAAAAATAGAAAAACTGTATTACACAAAGCAATATAATACAGTTAGAATGAATCTAATGTATATATGTATACATTTTGCAATACAACGTTGAAGTATTATTTGTTTGTTTTGATAACCTTGCTTATTTAAATTTAATGTTAAGTTGAAATGTTTCTTTAAAATGTTCACTGTGCACTTGTATTTATTCTGTTTGTGTTTTTGATTTATTTATTTTTTTTTTTCAAAATCATAGCAGGGCACTGAGGTGGAGAAGACAAACACATCACATCTTCATGTGAACCCTAGAGTCCTTACCTTGATTCAGGAACTTTCAGATCAGGAGTGATGTCTGAAAGTGGACTACACTCAGTAAGATTTATAGCGAGTGACGTGTCCCACTCACAGTTTTGCTCAGTTCTACAGCTTATTGCCTCAGCCTCATGTAAGTGAATATGTTTGAAAATGTATCATTTTTCTCTGCATTTTGACACAAACATTTTTTTTCTTGTATTTTATGTCTGTGAGGAAAACGGATGAACAAAAAATGCTTTTCTATTTTCTTCTTTTTCTTATATATACATTTCCTGCATTTCTCTCTACCTTTCCCTAACCAGGGTCAGTTGGGTTCAATAATTAATGTGTCACATGCTCTCCATTCTAACATTAGGGAAGTGTGTAATCTGCCTGTAAAATATAAAGAGATTTTATAAAGGAAAATACATTTGCAGTGTACAGATGGTGCTTTCAGTGAAACTGTGCTTTGAAATGGCAAAATATATTATGTTATAAACCACTTTTGAGTAGCATTAGGTAAAATTTCATTCTTATAATGAGGCACTTACAGTTAAATAATGTTGTTTGTTTGGCATCTTTGAGTAAAATTTAACATGATACAGTGTAAAATAAGCTGTATGTAAATATTACAGAAAGAATATCAGTGGGATCATGTTATTTCAACAAAAAAGGGCTGTTGAATTAACAGGTGTAAAAACATTTTTACTACTGTTAAACTGTATAATTTACAAGTTGTATTTATTACAACTTTTATTTACTGGATTTTGTACAAAATTATTCTTCCAACCATAGCTGCCAGGCCTTTAATGTAAAATGTACATGTTTTACAGTGCAAAAGTAGTTTTTCTATGGTGTCATTCAACTTTTATATTTTAAAAGTTTTCAGACTGTTGGCTTTAAATTTGCCTAAAAATTGTTTATCCAGGCTCATTCCTGCTTGAGTATTTCCTTTGGTTTGTCGGTAGTTGCAGTAGATACCTCAGGTGTGAAATGAGGGCTGGTCACCTTGAGGACATTGCTTAACAGAAAGTATCTAGTCAATCATCACTGGAAGCTTGCAGAAACTGAAAACTCTATTCTGGAGGTTTGCATGCTCTGTCAGCTAACTGGTACCACATCTGGCACTAGCTTTTTCCTGACATCTCCAACACCAACAGTTCCTGAATCTTCACCTCTCATTCCCTCCAGCACAGGAGAATCGCACACTCCATATACCGGGTAAAATCCTTCTCACATGCCAAGCCAGCTTTTCCAGTCTTTCATTCCTGTGTGACAAATTGACAGAAACCAGGTTGGGTCACAACTCATATATTTTAGACAGTGACCTTTCCATAACCTCTAGGACTTCTTGGACTTGTTTAGAGTGCCATTCACTCTTCAGAAACTGGTCGCATGCATTGTAAATCAAAACATGTTTGGTTGATTTCTACTGTCACGAAGAGGGAGTGTGGCTGAAAAGGTGACACATTGGTCCAGCTCTGCTCTCTTGCAGTATGTAGTCTGTGGCCACAGGCTAATGTGCTGTCTTTACGATGAAACGTGAAACATTAATACTGAGGTAAACAACTAGCTTCAATCCCCAGCAACCGTCGGCTATTGTTATGCATTGGCAAATGCATGAGACACACATAGACTTTGAGTAGAAATGAGCCCTCATTTTACACTTATTAGTTTTTTATGGCTCCTCATGCAATATATGCAATATTAAAACTTCCCTCAACCCCTCAGAACCCCTGTATATAAGACCAATATCATTACTTTCACTTTTCTCTTATAACTAACTTCACATGAATCCAGTGGGACTCCATTAAATATGCTAAACAAAACCAAACTAAACTAAACTAAACTAAACTAAACTAAACTAAACTAAACTAAACTAAACTAAACTAAACTATTGGTGCCTTAATTACTGCAAATATTGCTGTTGCATTAAAGCATGCGTGATGTACACATGCATTAATAAAATAAATAAATAAATAAATACATAAATAAATATCCAATTTCACATTCATGATGTATTAATTCATGAAATAATTCATGAATTCATGATATTTCATACCCTTTTATGAAGTGTTGCTCAAGTGTAAATGCTTTTTTTTTTCAGCTACAAATGATACCTATGGTTTCTCATGGCTTGCTCTTCCCTGCAAGTCTGGAATTTGTTCACATACAAAAATGAAATGTAGCACTTGCTATAAATTCTAATAGATGGATAATACCACTAACATTTTCCCTTTTCATTTAGACCATACATCAGAAGTAGAGAGCAGGTTATGGAGCATGTTCGATCTCTGCTGGATCTAAATGGCTTCTTTGGCCTCATTCAACCCACAAATCTGCTATTTAGTAATGACTATATTACAGTAAGTGGGAGTGTTCCAACTTCAGAATTCAATATACTGCCTATGACTGGATCAGTTAAGCTATCTCTTCTGCACAATTCAACTCTCCTAATGCCTGAGGTCATTTTCCCTCATTATCACTGAGCTGACATGCCATTACTACAAGCTTGGAAGCCTCCTAAACTTATTTCCCACTTAGTAGAACATTTAAATAACCGGTTCCAAAGGATTCTTTGTCTTTGCAGCATGACAACAGTTGGATTTTTTTCTCCACAAATTGTTCAAAAATGTCAGCAAGATTTGAAACGGCTCATCTTTCCATCTTTTTTAACCATCATATCTTTCATTTATTCATGTTTAGATAGATTAGCACTCTAAGCATCCTGTTGAACGGGTTTGACTGAATCTCACACAGCAGTGCTGCTGGAGTGTTTAAACACCGTGTCCTCTCACTGACCAGCATATTGGGGTGTCAGTTCCCTCTAGTTGTCCCACCTTGCAGATGTAAAATCAGAGACAGATGATATGATCTGTTGCTGTTGCATATCAGTCCTGTTACACTCCTGTCTTCATTGTCTTTGTTTTGTCTTGCCCCCATGTGCTCAGAAGCTGTGTTTTTGTTTTGGTCCTGTCTCTGCCCTTGGTCTGCCCATTCCCAGCTGTGTCTCCTTTGTAACCCAGTCATCATTGTGTCCCATGTGTGTATACTTTTGGCCCTGTATTTAAGAGCCTTTGTTTCAGCCAGTCCTTTTGTCAGTACAGATCCTGTCTGTTTGTTTGTAAGTCTGTTTCCATGCAGTTCATTTGTTTGTCTACGTTTAGTGTTAGTGTATCTTGTGTTAGTTTGAGTACCTTATGTCTGTATCCACAGTTTGTTTTCTTTAGTTTAATAAATCCTAAACCCCAGCACGTACATCAGCCTCCCTTGTCTTTGTCATTGTCTGCACAGCGCACAATCATTACAGTTGCAGTGGCCTAAACCAGCCAATTAGAGCAGAACTCTAAATAGGAGTAAATAAACAAAAAGCTCAATCCACCAAAATCCCAGCCCAAAGGCTCCAAGAGAGAAACTGGTCTAGGCCAGTTAGGGGAACAGACAAGTTGGAAAAATAATATAAATGAGTAATAAGAGTAATATACAGCTAAAGTCTGTATTTACAGACTTATAATACTATAAGTAAATACTATGTATTTAGTTATAAAAAATAAAAAACAAAAGCCCTGTTTTGAAATTCATCACCTAGAGTGTTTTTGAACTGAAAATGAAAGGATTTTGATAGGTATTTGTAATGATTAGATATATAGCCGATCCCAGAGCCGTTAGGGCCCTGTTGTCTGCCAGTCACTCGTATCCAGTTCCTTTCAACATCAAAATGACTAGCCAGACTGGTTTAGGAAAAAGGAGCAGATGAGGCATTTGTGGTGCACTCTTATTTTATCTCTATGGAAGAGGGTGCTGGGCCAGGAGGGCCCACTTCACAAAAAAAAAAAAAAAAGGGGGGGGGGGGGGGTGGAAATAATTTCCTGCAGGCTGTATGATAGATGGTGAATCTATTGGGAAAAGGACACACATAGCTTTTTTGTCTTGGTTGGGAATAGAAGTGTTTTTTTTTAACCGATTCTATTTTGAATGACCTACAATGATACTGTATGTTGTGTCCTTGGGGGACACGACTCTCTGTACAACAGAGATATCTGTAGATGCTCCTCATAAATAGTCGAGTGAAAGAGTTGACTTTTGAGTCAAACAGTTAAGTAGCACCAAAAAAATTCTGAAACTATTCACTATTTGGTACAATTGACTTTCTTCCTACAGGATCACCAAAACACACACACACACACACACACACACACACACACACACACACACAGATCTATACAGTCGTGCATTAGTAAGCTTTCTTTAGCCAAGCATACAGAAGTATAGAACCTATAGGTTCTGTAGGTTCAAGGTTAGGCCAAATGTTGATGACTCGTTTAATGGAATGAAATGGCGGTCACAGATAGCCGAACCCCCAGGTTAACATTACCCATCTTCCTTTTTTTCATACACTTCATGGCCATTTCTCCTTTGAGATGCCAGTATTTCACCTTTATGTTTATATATATGAAAAATAGAGGAAGATATTAAGGCATCATGTGAGCATAAGGTCCACATGTCAATGGGATTTGTGGGGGAAAGGGTGTGAGTGGAGGTAAACTTCATAATTGGAATTAAGAGAGAAATATGAGGATATACTAGGACAGTTCAAGTATAGAACCATGAACACTTAAAGAACCCCTTGCAAGATTAAAGAGGTTTTTGCAAGTTACATTGTAACAATAGTAGAACCTTCATTGGTGCTCTACAGAACCCTTTCCAAAGAGTGCATTCTCCAACAGCCTAAAGAAACATTTAATCATGCAAGTTCATTGTTTATGGTTCTATATAGAACCCTTTTCTTTACTGAAGAACCTTTGAAGAGCCATTTAAAAGTGTCATTCACATCTAAAAATCTTCCATAAACACATCATTTCTTTAATTAAACACAGATTCTATTTCTATGTGCAATTTCACAAAGGCTTGAAATAGGTGTATAAAATGACGGTTCTGCCCTTCATGTCTAAACCTCTGCAGATGGCTAATTTGTTTTTTTTTTTTCACACAGTGAAATTTGTCAAAATACAATTAGTGCTTACAGTTCAGAATAAACTAAATATAAATGAGCAAGAAAAAAAAATGCCAGATTTTTCAAAATCTCATTCAAGAAGCTCTAAGAAGAAGAACTGGTTTAGGACAGTCTGAGAAAACACAAAGGTTTAAAAAAAATGTCACATAAGGACTGGTGTAAAGGAACCTCCAATAGAGAGAGAGAGAGAGAGAGAGAGAGAGAGAGAGAGAGAGAGAGAGAGAGAGAGAGAAATCTGCTGAGTCGAGAACGTCTCTGTGAGCCAAGGAGGAAAGAAAGAATGAGAGAGAGAGAGAGAGAGACAGAGAGAGAGAGAGAGCACTGTAAGCATGGTCACAATTCAGAGAGCAAACGAGATCTGTGGCCTGTTTCAATAAAGGAACTAACAGAATGCAGAGTTTATTTGGACAGAATTAAAGGTACCGGGGTAATTCTCTCTTTCACAGGAGCTCCTCTGTGATTTTGTTACCATTCAGATAACAGGCCTTTGCTGAAGTGCCTGTTGTTTTTCAACAACCTCAGTGGTTGTATACACATATTGATGGAAGCCCATCAATAAAAAAAGTACAAAACAAAACAAAACAAAAAAACAGTTTTTCCAAACAGAGTATAAAGGTTTTGGGACACCGATCTTCCACTAGATACTAATAGCTTCACCCCAAACAAAAATAACATCCAGTGTCACTTATTTACTCCCATATCTCATAATCGGTTTGGATTGTAGCCTTGTGTCAGTCACCTGTTCAGTAAACAATTTTAATTACTCATAATTATTATCCTCATTTCAAATTAGGGCCAAAGATCAAGCAAGAAATCATTTGAAAGGAGAGTGATAATAATAAGGAATGATGACAAAGATATTTATAAAAATGAGAAATCATCTCAAAATATTTAAAATATATTTCATAGTGATGAGAAATCATCCCAGTTCTTCTCTCTCTCTCTCTCTCACACACACACACACACACACACACACACACACACACACACACACACACACACACACACACACACACACACACACACACACACACACAAACCTGCAAAAGCTTTAGGATTGTCCGTAGGTTAGACATGCCAGCTGTGTCAAACTACTTAAAACAGGGAGTGGCGAAGGTCAGTTAGAGATAGGAATAAGAACAAGAGGAGAAAAGGAGAAGCCAATGTAGGGTTGGATATATCAGAGTGGTGAAGGGCAGCACCTCATGTTCTGATGTATAATAAGCTAGTAATTGCACTCAGGGGCCATAAATGATTAGAAGAGGTGACTTTATAAATTAATTTTAATTTATGGAGTCACTTGTACATAGATAAATGTTATTCATGTATCTAATGTTTTATCTGCAGAAACATTTTCCAAGTATTTAAGTTCTGTCAGCTCTTGTGGTTTCAGGCCCTACGTAGCCTCTGTCAGTCAGAGGCCTCCAGGCAGGGACTCCACTGATCTAATCTATAAACTCTCCGTGCCTTCCAAAACTATC
Organism: Acestrorhynchus altus; assembly: GCA_034509495.1. NCBI lineage: Eukaryota > Metazoa > Chordata > Actinopteri > Characiformes > Acestrorhynchidae > Acestrorhynchus > Acestrorhynchus altus. The sequence goes on from CM067514.1 coordinate 22,769,832, forward strand.
TTTGCTTCATTGACTGCATGCATTCATTGAAGTCATGTCGTCATTCGGTATTCATGCCCATATTCGGAAGTGTGGATCTCAGCAGGAATTTTGTATGAAATATGTGTGAATGTTTTGAATATTGTAAGGATTTCTTGGGCTACGTTAAAAACAAATATTGTACATATTTTAGCAACATCTTGTTATTGAGTCAAAGTTTCTCTTTTCAGCATCTCTATTATCACTCCAAACCTGGAATGTCTGCACTGCTGCTATATATGGTGTATCCAGAAGTCATTCACATTGCTTCACCTTTGGTATGTTATGTTGCAGCCTTATTGCAAGATGGATTAATTTCATATTTCCCATGAAACTTGTACACAAAACCCCACAATGACAAAGTGAGAAAGGTTTGTTTGAATGTTTTGTTGATTTATTAAATAAAACAAAAAAACAAAAAAATATAACGTAACATAAGTATTCACACCCTTTGCCCTGCCAGTCAAAATTGAGCTCACTGGCATCCTTTTTTTCACCAATCATCCTTTAGATGTTTCCACAGCTTGTCTGGAGTACAACTGTGGTGATTTATGATTTATGTGTGATTTGATTTGCAGTTGGAATATCTTTAAAAATGTGCTTTTTAGTTTAGGTTAGGTCTGTGCTAGTCTTTCTAGATTTGCTTTTCTTATTGTCAGGAATATGTTGTGCATCTGAATATGTATTGAAGAACGCATTCAGGTACCCACACAAGTTCTACTACATCAGCCAGCTGAGCTTCATCTTAATGATCAAAAAACGTCAGAGTGTAAGAGACTTGGTACTTTGAATAACCTGCAACCAGTACATGCTTAAGAGAACTAAAGATGCTAATTTGACTTTTGGTCTCTTTCACAGTAAAACCATAATAACAAAAATGACACAAAAGAACCATAATAGATGTATTGCACTGATAATTAGAAAATAGCACATTTTGTTGTTATTGTTACTGTTACTGTTGTTGTTCTAGTGCTGTTACATGCTTATGTACAGGAAGCTTCTCTGCAGGAAGCTTTTGTGCACATCAGACCTAATCCTGCTTCTGTCTTCTGCAGTCACATCATCAATAAAGGCAAATGAGCCAGTTTGTCTGGAAACCATGCCGCCATATTTTGCAAATGAGCCAGTGTGCATTGGATTATGATAAGTATTTTCCCCCTTTCCTTTCTTCTCCAATACGGTACATGTTAATCTCTGGGTACCTATCATGTTTTCGTGTTTGTAACTGAACAGATGCCTATTTAAGAGCACTATTTCAGTTCAATAACAGTCTTTGATAACATCTGCCTTCCTGAGGAAGCTGACAGTAAAGGTGATGGACTAACCAAGTATGTCCCTAATCCTAAACCCAACTGAGCCCCTGTGGGGCATCCTCAAGTGGAAGGTGGAGGTCACATCTAACTAACATCCACCAGCTCCGAGATGTCATGATGGAGGATTGAAGGATGATTCCAAGTGCTAGATAAAAATGGCGGCCATACAAAATATTAACAATATTGGCACAATTTGGAAGTAATCACTTTTGTAAAATACTGTATATTTAATATGCATTGTATAATTTTAGTCATATGCACAAATTCCTCTTGAGATCAGGCAGTTCAGACAGTATCAACATTAAAAGGAAATCCTCTCGTTATTCACTGTGATTTTAGAGGCAATTCTGCTTAAAGTGGCAGGCCTGCTCTTAAAAAAGGACGCTCATAAGATCAGTAGTCTACAAAGAAGTTCCATCACAGATGGCATTTCCCCATCCCTGGCTTTTCTGAAAGAGCATGGCCATGTCAGTAATCCTTTTTCATACAAGTGGACTTAGCTGTAAACTCTACAAAAGTCTGAACTTACAGTACATACTCAGGCAGACAGAAGCAGGATGAAATCTGATTGAGTCTGGTCAGACTAATATCAGACAGACGTTTCCAGAAGGACACAGCAGCTGAGGCAAGGATAGCAATTTACAGCTGTCGAATGCCACCAAGATTACTCTTTCTGCCCCCACCAAATCTGTGACTACACCAGACCAGAGTGACCTTTCACTATGGTCTCAAAACATGGCACAAGGCGACTCAATGATAAATGGAGAGTCGGACATTCAGAGGGGAAAAAAAAGAGGAAGAAGAAGAAGACAGGGTGTGGAAGGAAGAATGTGGGGACTGATGTCCTATATCACTTATAGCAGACTTATCGCTGAAGGCTGAGGGAAAGGTGAAGGAGGATGTCCGTTTCATCTAGCAGGCCCTGGTAGAGACAAGCCATTCATCAAAGTTTGCCATTGGCTCAGAGGTTACCTTCTCTACACGGGCGGAATAGGTTGGAAAAATAAGAGGAGGGAGGGGAAGGTGTGAGATTGTCATTTGGACTCTGTTTATAAAGCATTTATCATGGACCTGACATCACATGCCATCAGCCCAGGGTAAACATCACAACATGATCTTGGTGCAAAGCAGAATTGGCATCATCAACTGGTCAAAGTTAACTGAAGTTTTGTCAGGGCTCGACTGAACTATAAAATAATGCATCGTCTTCGGTGATTATTGGGCTGAATGAAAATCCTACTGTTTTAAAAAGTTTAGTGGAACAGGGATGGGTCTCATTGAGTGCTCAGCACTTCTAAAGATCTGACCCTGAATTGCCCATAATAACTGTAAATAGAGGTTAAATATATAGCATGCAGTCTTTAATAGGTTTCAATACCACTCTGATACTGCCTATATTAACCTGATCCTGACATTGCACACCTTCCCTATGTTACCCATTCTTTTTGTTTTTTTTTAACTAGGGTTTCAAATGTAAAATTCTCAGTTTATTGTAAGTTTATGTAAATAGATGTATTGTTTTACTTCTGTTTGGTCTGAATGTTTTTTCTTTTTTTTTAATATCTAATCTGAGTTCTTCAATGACACCAATCAAACACAAAATTAGTACAAGTGACAGGTGAACAACACTGATTATTTTCATCTACATCTGCATTAACTGAACAGTCAGTTTTTGAAGATGATGTGTTGAAAGCAGGAAAATTGAGCATGCTTGAGGATGTTTGAGCATGCTGAGCCTTTTTGGGGTATGTTTTTGGGTATGTTTTTTGTTTGTTTGTTTTTTTTTTTACTTCTTTTTTTTTTTAAAAGATGAGAAATTCTTACATTTATTCTAACATGATCTGTTTTTTTTTTTTTCCATGCAAAACACTGTTAAAGATAAATGGTTGGTTAATGGTGTTGATATAATGATTTATTTTAAGAGCCATTCTATTTCCAAACTCCTGCATGAAAAGTTACATGTCTTCTCTGAACTGAAAAACAAACAGAAATGGGTCCTTGGACAAATAACTAAAACCACCTCCTCAAAACCAACAATCTCCAAAGTCATTCATTCATTCATTCATTCATTCATTCATTCATTTTCTGAACCGCTTATTCCTGAATAGGGTCACGGGTGAGCCGGTGCCCAGCCGGCAACTCTGAGTGCAAGGGCAGGAAACAACCCTAGACAGGGCGCTAATCCATCGTAGGGCACACACACCCACACACTAAGGGCCACTTTAGAGTCAACAATTCACCTATCATGCATGTCTTTGGACTGTGGGGGAAACCAGAGTACCCAGAGGAAACCCACGCGAACACAGGGAGAACATGCAAACTCCACACAGAAACTTCCCAGGTCACCCCACCCGGGTCCTTCTAACTGTGAGGCAACAGCGCTATCCACTGCGCCACCGTGCCGCCACCTCCAAAGTCCTCCTCAACAATCTTTAGAAAATCTGGTTTAACCATTGAACCTCAGAAGAACCCTCTATTGCCCCTTACCCAGGTTACCACTTTCTATAGGTCTTTGGTCATCAGTGACACTGTGATGCAAATGAAAACTATTGAAATTTATATTCATGCAAATTAAAAATAAAAATGATATTTATAAATAAAATGCAATAACTGTAACAATGCATATAGTTGGCTATAAAAAAACATATATCCTCTATTTCTGCTCCAAATTGCATGTATTCTAGGCTGCAGTGACAATTCTTCTTGACAGATAGCTTTGGTCCTGTAACAAACACATCACTATTGTAAATCAAATCAAATCAAATTAACATTTATTTGCATAGCACTCTTCACCACTGAGGTTGTCACAGAGCAGCTTCGCAGAAATCAAGAAATAAAATGGTGAACAACACAGGAACATAGGATAAGAGACTGGTGCAACAGTGCATCTTTATTTATTTATTTATATATTTTGCTGTAATAATGCTGCGGGATGATAAAAAGCTATCTTATATGAGATTAGAGAGAGACAGACACCAGAGCAATCACTTTAAGACAGCAAATTAATCAACAATCTGAGGTCAATAATAGTCAGGAACACAAATATTGACAAACATTTTGTCTCTGTCTCGCTTGGGTCCGTTTTGCTGAAAACACAGTCAATTCATATGAAGTGTGAGTGTGTGGTTTAAAGTACATTAAACAAATTAAAAATAAGTACTTTAAAAACGTGAGATAACGGAAAGTGGATTAGTGTATAATTGCTGTATTATTAATGATTTGATTGAAAATCACTGCAACGGTTATAATTTTTTTGAGTGAATTAATGCTTTGGCTCCGTGTTAATGTGAAGGAAAATATTCCACTCATTTCAAGTTATGAATCTGAAATGATGATGTGACAGGCCTGCACTGTACTGTGCAAGACAATAGGTTTGTTCACTATATGCAGCATATCCAATGGAGGATTTCAGGCTTTATTAGCTTTTGGGCAGTGGCCCAGTTAATGAGGGCTAAAGTCACTGTCCCAGTTTGCATTGCCCACCAAATCACTGTGAATGCTACCGAGGGAGGACATACTAGTAGTGCCAAACACATGGCTTCTCTTCCTACAGCATTTTTTTTTCACCTCATTCAACATTTCTGCCCTTTCCATCCAGGTTTATGTGCATTTTCAAACTTTGCATATAAGACATTTGGGAGCAGCCATGGCCTGGTGGTTAGGGAACCAGCTTTGAGACTGGAAGAGCTCTGGTTCGAACTCCCCAGCTGCTCCCCGGGTGCTGAAGATAGGGCTGCCTACTGCTCCGGGCACATGTGCTCACTGCCCCCTGGTGTGTGAATTCACTAGTGTGTATGTGTGTAACACTGTGTGTGGATGGGTAAAATGTGGAGGTCTAATTCCCAGGTGTGCATAACACAGTGGGTCACAAGAATATAATTACTATTACTATTACATGTCCAAATGTTTATGGACACCTCTTCTAATGAATCCAATCAGCTAGTTTAGGTTGCACCTATTGCCAACCTACACATGGAAACGCATATACACAGAGAGCTTGTCTAGACCCTGTAGAGAAGTAATGGCAATAAAATAATCACAAAACTGTGGGCTAGAGTGGGTATAAAGCACCCCAGTACTGAACTGTGGAGTTGTGATTTTGTGTTATCGGGAATGATGGTGCTCCATCCAGTACTTTTGAGATTACATTCAGATCTCAGTAACACTCCTGTCATACTCCAAAGCAACAAGCATTGCCTGGACAGTTTGGATTTCTTTTGATTTTGTAAGAAACAATGAATAAGCAGATGTCCTAATACATTTGTCTCTACAGCATGGGTGAATGGTTAATCCTTCAAATTTCATTGTAAATAAAAAGAAAGTAATAGAAATAAAGTTCAGTTGAATTCTTCTCTCTAATAATGTCATGCCCTGTCCCCAGTAAGTGCTCTTGTTACAAGAAGAAGGGCCTCTGGGATGGTTAGCCTAGCCAGGCCTGTCTGAATGAATTTGCAACTGTCACTTGGTTTTTAGCAACGGCATGACTGCAAGGCTCCTAAACAATGTTGACATCACTCAACGCCTCTGTCTCGCTGACAACACTCAACTTGTGTTTGTTTGATTATTATCAAATTGCCGTTGACTAAAGAGAAGAGACGAGGTCTATATGACTTATCATGACCTACGAACACATGCACATTTGTGGTGGCCTCCCTCTGGCATTGCTCATTGCATCACCATATTGACTGCTCATTTGATTGCCAGACATACTTTGTCCATCATTCTGTATAATATGAACAAAGGAATCCAATTCCCTGCTATTTCCTATTTGTTTTCTAACATCTGAAAAAAGCCTGGCAAAATAGTGGAGTTACTTTATTTGTTGCATTCATTTCCTCAAAGCACATTTCTGTGGTATTCATTTGCAATGCTATCTATATGCCAATTCCTATAACACCCACATGCAGTCTTTTATACATGTCTGTTGTTGTTTTAAATAATGCATATGTAGGCTTACTTCTCCTTGCAGTGATCCAGGCAGGTTGTTACTGTAATCTGTCTTGCTGACACATGTGCAAGCGTGAAAGGCTAGGACCAAGGTGTAGAAAAGGAAAGTGAAAATGTCAAACAAAAACAGGCATAGGTTTTAAAGCATAGAACAATCAGGGTGCTGTAACATTGCTTCAATCATTTGGATATGTACTGTTTTGCCTGCAAGCCTGTAAACAGAAGCAGTGCAATGATATATATCTTCATTGTTGGCTTTTCTATAGTGTCCTACTCATTGCAACTTCGACTTCACTGCTGGAGTAGTACATGGAACAGTGCTGACAGCTTACAAGTGAATTAAAGCCTATTGTAATAGTAATGCATGAGGGGCATTTACAGCATAAAGCAAACTAGACCCAAATAGTTGCTCTCAGCTGCCCTGTACATTGAGTATTAAACAGGACAATATGAATAACATTACTTTTTTTCATGCTTTATGAACTTAATGACATAAACAGTATGTTAACCTGTTAAAATGCACTGACATGTTGGAGGTCCAGTGAGGTCGGATAGTGGGTGCCAGATGGATGAAACATCCCTCAATCCACAGTGCCACATATCTACCAAGGGTACATCATAGAAGGTATTACCACCCATAATAATCACTGCAGAGGGAAGTAATGATCATACCTGGGGTTGTTTGAATACAATTGTCTAACAGTAGTCCAAAAAAATGCCTGAAATGTGAACACAACGTGAGCAAAGAAAGAGAGCATACAGCCCTTCCTTCCTCTGTTTGCTCTAACCCACTATCTGGGTCAATGACTTAATTAGTCCCACCCCTTCTTGATTTTTCCCAATAAGCTAGGTATTTTGATATTTTGCCAATTCACAGGATGCTGAGGAGAAGCATTTACAGACCAAAACAAATCACTTGTACTAAAATAAATTTACATTTAAAGTTATAAAAGGATTTTCCATTCTCCTGAAAAGTCACTCTTGAGGAGATACAAAGTTTCGTTTTGTCAGTTTGATGCTTGAGATAAGCCAGAGTCCCCATGGAGGTCAATGGCTGCATACAAAGCACCAGGTGCGACGTGATTGGTTCAGTCACTTTTGTCCCGTTTTCCCTCGTCAAGGGAGAGAGCGCCTGACTTATTGCAATGCCAGCAGAGAAGGATTGGTAATAATGATACTCGGCCCCCTTTAATTTCTAGCCATGTGCGCTTGAGCAGCGAGCCTGAACACATTGCAGATTGCGTGCGTCTCTCTCTTTGTGTCTCCTTAGTAGTGTCCTCACACGTGCCTTTGGGACAGAGCTGAAACAACTCCATAGTGTTGTCGAGCTGGCGCGCAACCAGTGCTTTTCAGCACGTCTCTGATGTGGCAGCATCATCTCCAGCATACGCAGGCTATTACCGCTTGAGGTGCAAATGGAATCATTTGCGGTGCATCCAAAATGGAGCGCTACATCTTACACACTTATTCTCAAAGGCAGAGCATAACTACTCTCCTGGCTTACTAAGTACAGCACTTGAATGAGCAGGGAATGTTTCAGACAGACTAAATCGTGTCCATGACATTACACTTGATAATCATTTGAACTGTCAAAGGTCTTCACATTTTTTTACAATTTAAAAAACATACATGTGTACCGCACGACAACTACTCAATTACCATTCTATCATATTCTGTGGCTTACATAAAAAATGCTGACCAGGTCCAGCTGACAATGCCTTTGCATCAAGGTGGGAAGAGGAAAAGATCTAAGTGAATTTGAAAGAAGGTTCATTACTGGGGCATGGATTGCAGGAGCTCAGTCATAAAGACTGTTCAACTGACTAGTGTTTCAATAAGGGTAGTGCCAAAAAATGATATCCGTATTTAGCATTTAGAGTTATGGGAAAGACATCAGTAACAGGGCACAAAATTGCAGTCAAAAGTTGCAGTTCAATGGGTCTCACTCAAGGAAGCTTCCTAAAATAATTGTTAGCTGTTGCTTTTAGATGGGTCTGACATTAGATTATTCTCCAATGTCTTATGGAAACTGAATTGAAAGAAAACAGGACTGGCCTGAATGTTTGATCCCGACAGTGAGATCACAAACAGAAACTGAAGATCAATACGAGTTATAATGACTGACCACCTTTACTTCATGATTTTTTTTTTTTATTCTACTTTAAGTGGTGTCTTCCAGAATGACAATGTACCCCATCCACCAGGCACAAAGGTTCACTTAAGTACATTTGTGTTTTTATCCTTTTATTCATCACCTCTTTAAAGCATGTTTAATACATAAAATATATGGCAGAAAAAATACCTTAAATGGTCATAATAGTAATTATAGTTGACAGACCACCCCAGAAACCACATCTCTCTGTTACACTGAAATAATGGGATTTTTCTGCAGCTTTTATTCCCAGTCACACCAAAAACAAGGTCCCTGAAAATGGAATTCTGCATTGTTTAGCAAAGTTTGCACCTAGCTTGCTAAGCATCCAATATATTTGTGGGCAGACCTCGCTTAGCAGCAGATTTGAGTGCTGGAAAGTAAGATTTTTTTAAATCGGTTCATTTTGGAGAGTTAGAACTGAGCAGATAGCAGGCTTTAAAAAACTGGACATGTAACACAAGATGGTGTTTTCAGTGGCAATTATACAGCAAGGTAAACAGAGGCCTATTGATTAGAAGCAAACTCAAGTGCTGAGCAAGTTCAAATCAGAGTTCTGCACAGCCATGCAGTACAACTTCAGACACTGCCTCAATAGTGAATTCAGCAAACCATGAGTAAAGGAGAATGGAATAAATGATGTCACCAACTTTTGTGCGTGCATGTGTTACAAACAGGAGGATTGATTATTAATTTCTCCAATGTTCATATAAAGCACATTGAATTAAATTGAATGTATTTCTGCTGCTTTGTAGAACTTAGTTGATTGGTTCCAAGCATTGGTTCTAAGTTCACAACTTAGCTGTAGTTGATTGTGGTAACGGTGAATAAACAAAGTTTAATATTGCAGTGGGAATTCTTCAGCACTCATCCTAGGCCTTTACATCAATAACTATAAAATGTAGATCTGTCATTGAGATGTGAAGCTTTGAGTAGCATTTCTTCTGTTTGAGTCCCTGGTCTACCACGGTTTGGCATGGCTGCTCTTCTTCTGGCTGCTCCCTGCCTCCATCTTGCCCACCACCATCTTGTTACACCAGTCATCTCCATGTCCACCTTCACTACATCTATAAACCTTCTCTGAGGTCGTCCTCTTCTCCTTTTGCCTGGCAGCTCCATCTCCAACATTCTTTGTTCAGTATATACACCATTCCGCCTCCAAACCATCTCAACCTAGCCTCTCTATTTTATCTCCAAACTACTCCACCTTCATTGTCCCTCTGATCTGCTCATTTCTAATCTTGTCCATCCTTGTCACTCCCAACAAAAAGCTCAGTATCTTCATCTCCACCACCTGAAGTTCAGCCTCCTGTCTTTAAGACAGAGCCACAGTCTCAAAACCGTACATCATAGCAGGTCTCACTACTGTCTTGTAAACCTTCCCTTTCACTCTTGCTGCTATCCTTCTGTCACACATCAGCCATGACATTCATCTCCTCTCCAGTAAAAACCTCCATCTCTCCAGGTTCTCTTCCACCTGCTCTCTACTCTCACCACAGATTACAATGTCATCTGCAAACATCATGGTCCATGGAGCCTCCTGTCTGACCTCATCTGTCAACCTTTCCAACACAATTGCAAACAAGAAGGTGCTCAAAGCCAATCCCTGATGTAATCCTACCTTCACCTTGAAACCCTGTGTCACTCCAACTGCACACCTCACCACCCTGACATACCTTTCAGCCACTCCTGACTTCCTCATACAGTACCACAGTTCCTCTCTTGGAACCCTATCATATGCCTTCTCTAGATCACAATGTAGCTCCTTCTGACCTTCTCTGTACTTCTCTACCAACACTCTCAATGCAATAATTGCATCTGTGGTAATCTTTCTGGGCATGAAACCAAACTGCTGCTCACTGATCTGAACGAGAGGTTCAGCCTTGCTTCAACAATTCTTTCCCACACCTTCACGGTGTGGCTCATCAGCTTTATCCCTCTGTAGTTACTGCAGCTCTGCACATCACCCTTATTCTTAAAAATGGAGACCAGTACACTGGTTCTCCACTCATCAGGCATCCTCTCTCTCCAGGATTTTGTTAAACAACCTGGTCCACTGCCTTCTCTCCTTAACATCTCCATACCATCTTCACTCTCTTCCTCTTCTTTATTTCTAATCTCATTTTACAGATGACCACCCTATACTGCCTTCCACCCTACACTTTCCCTGGCACCACTTTACAATCTCCAATCTCCTTTAGGTGGCATCTCCTGCTAAGGATATAATCAACCTGTGTGCACCTCCCTCCACTCTTGTATGTCACCCTGTGTTCTTCACTCTTCTGAAAATACAGCCTTTCCATTCCCTTTGCAAAATCTACAACCATCTGACCTTCTGCATTTCTATCTTTAACACCATACATACCCAGCACCTTTTCATCCCCTCTGTTCCCTTCACCAACATGTCCATTGAAGTCTGCACCAGTCACCAATCTCTCCTCTCTAGAGACACCTTCTACCACTTCATCCATCATACTCCAAAATTCCTCCTTCTTCTCTAATTGACAGTCAACCTGTGGTGCATACGAACTGACAACATTCAAAATTACACCATCAACTTCCAACTTCAAGCTCACGATCCCGTCTGACACTCTCTTTACCTCCTATCTACACCATGATAGAAGAGTTTAAATCCACCTCCAATGTTCCTGGCCTTGCTTCCTTTCCATCTGATCTACTGAACACACAAAACATCTACCTTCCTTCTCACAATCATGTCTGCAAGCTATTTTCCTTTACCAGTCATTGTCCCTATTTTTAGTGTCCCTACTCTAACCTCCACACTCCTGCTTTTCCAACATGCCTGGTCAACAGAGGAGGTGGTCGTTGGTAACCCGGGACTTGACCGATCTGGTATGGCAGTCATATTTGTGATCCGCATTGTAGTTTTGGCACAAGTTTTACGATGGATGGCCTTCCTGATGCAACCCTCACAATTTATCCGGGCTTGGGACCAGGTACCAGAAGTACACAAAGTACAACCCTAATGGCTGGTTTTGTTTTGACAAACAATATGGGAGGAAATTCAAAAATGGAATGCAAATTTCATCTTGAGCTGATAAGAAAACAGATGAGAGACATCAGTGGCAGAAATTATTTTGTACTTGACGATAAACAACAGTCCTGTTTCTCCATTTTTTGTTACTGAGTTTTTATTTCTGTCCACATGGAAAATATTCAAAAATGTGCTTATCAAATATGTTTTTTGCAATGCATGAAAGTGATAAAAAATGTTTGTTACAAACGGTGTAAGATATATTTTGAATGTAAATGTATACATGGCATAAATAGGTTTCATAGGTACACAAAAACATGATTTGATACATGTATTGTTCTTTAAAAAAAAGAACATGTATTCTTATTTTCCTAATTTGAGTATGAACCTGATTTTGTCATCCATCCATCCATTTTCTGAACCACTTATTCCTGAATAGGGTCACAGGGGAGCCGGTGCCCAGCCAGCAACTCTTAGCACAAGGGCGGGAAACAACCCTAGACAGGGTGTAGGGTGCACACATTCACACACTAAGGGCCACTTTAGAGTCACCAATTCACCTAACATGCATATCTTTGGACTGTGGGGGAAACCAGAGTACCCCCACGTGAAGACAGGGAGAACATGCAAACTCCACACAGAAACTTCCCCACCCAGGGATCAAACCCAGGTCCTTCTTGCTGTAAGGCAATAGCACCTCCACTGCGCCACCATGCCACCTGTGATTTTGTCATGTAAAATGAATATATTTGAAAATACATAACTTTAATCTGTAGTTATTATTTTACTATGCTCCTTCCTGTAGCAGATCTCTTCAGTTTTTCACAAGTCTTTTAGTAATTACTATAATCAGAAATTATACTCATTTAACCCACTGTGTTATTTAACTCGCACTCAGGAATTACCCATTTTACCCATCCACACTAGTGAATTCTCACACTAGGGGGCAGGGAGCACACATGCCCAGAGTGGTGGGCAGCCCTATCCTCAGCAGCTGGGGAGTTCAGTGCCTTGCTTAAGGGTATTTCAGTCATGTCCTGCCAGTTGAGGGATTCGAACCAGCAACATTCCAGGCTGGTCCTCTAACCACCAGGCCACAGCTGTGCCAAAAAAAATTGTTTTGATGGTGTAGGAAACTGTACTCGCTTTATTTGGAATTTCTCAAAAGGAAAGAGCTTCCCATTTAAGAGTTAAAATGCTGTCTTCCTTTGTGATGTGTATTTTTCTAGTAATTATGAAAGCAGTCCAACAACACTGCTTTTATATAAACAAAGATTTTGTAAATTATTAATTGTGCATTCATTTTTAAAGTTCAATGTGTTTCCATTAGTATAAACCTGTTTTAACCAAAGACAGTTCCTTAAAAGGCTACATTATTTGTCTGTTTTTAATTCATTTTTACTTCTTCAGAAAGTCGGCATACCTTTGCTTACCATTGTACCATGAGGTCACTAGACTTTGTACCATTTTGAGGTTATTCAGATTGGAATTATTCACTTTGATATCCGGTTTTGACTTGGAGTGCTTATAAGTCATTAAGTCTGGAAAACCTGGGGGTGTTATAAAATCTTTGACTGGTATGTTCTCGCCAGAAGAATCCTTTGATTTACAAGGTTGTTAAAGAGGTGGTATATGAATGTCACTGAACTGACAACCTCAGAGAAAAAAAAACCCTAACAAACTTTGTGAAATAGACCAAATCATTTAAACGGTAATTCAGTGCATTTTAAATACCCTTTGTAACCACTGTAAAATAAGAGTTTAACTTGCTTGTAACAGGTGTGGCAGCATTTTAACTTTATGACCTTTCAATTCAGAGGATCCAGTCACATTCAGAATAAATATGTACTCAGAGAAAATTTGAGTTTGATCACTTTTGACTATCAAAGGGTGCAGAGCTGGCAAAGTTAATGTCCTTGTTGTGCTATTCCTTAATGCCTTCAGAACGCTGCAGATGCCAGTCTGAAATCTGTTCATTCAATGTAATTTGGAACAGCAGCTGTATGTGACTTTCTTATTCATTATAATGAGTGAGAAATGGCATGATGTTAACGTGTGAAATCAAATCCAATTGCCAATGTGTGAGGTTTGGTAGCCCTACAGGGTGTGACAGCAGAGATTTTTTTCTTTTAACACCCCCCTCTTTTTCTTGTTTGGGAGGGAAGCAATGAAAAGGTGATCCAAAGATTCCCTTCACTGACAGTGAGCGCTTTAATGCAATGTAAACAATGAATTTGCTTTTTTGTGTCATTTTAACTTCCCTGGTTATTGTGATAGTTGGGGAAATTATTTTGCAATATATTACAAAACCACTTTTCCCTGATATACATTATTCTGTCCAGATTATATCATCCATCATAACAACTGTTAAATGATTTCCTGTGTTTTAAACAGAGTTTCTATAAAATGGTAGTATTAAACACTGTTAGCATGGTATTAGTGATACACCGAAAACAACATTAGCATAAATTAACATTTAAAAGGTTTCTGCAGTAAACATTGCTGTGTGATGACATGCTTGGCTGGCACATGCTGAAGATTTCATGACTGTATCTGTATTTGGCATTCAGTGTGTAAACAAGCTTAAAAATCAGAACATGCACAATGAATAGTGCACCATTTTTGATCTCACCACGCAATGACAATTTGTACTCTACCCCCCGCAGTTCATAATTGGGCTTCAAAGTGCACAATGGACTTAGGTATGTGAAAAAAATCATTTACCTCTAAATACCAGCTTCAAAATCATGTTTGATTGTACACTGAATTGTTTTGTGGAGATTGGTATCTGGTGTCATTGGTACTCTGTTTGTGGAGGAACAAACTTCCCCTGGGGGTCCAAACAGCTCAGTCACTTGCTATCAACAAATGCTGACTGAAGTCTCTTTCAACGGCATTTAACTCATTAAAGGCTAAAAATCCCACTGAATCTTGTTGGAATTCAGGAATACAGCCTGACATTTGGTTTAGGCAGCATATAAGTTTGAGGTACTTCTGGATTCTAGCCTTTACAAAATAACTAAGGATATTTTGTGAGTGAATGGCAAAGAACTTTTGTAAATCGCTCTAGAAAAGTGTGCCTGTCAAGTTGTGTATAACACAATGTGCTAGACATCTCGGCATAAAGTTAAAGAGGTTACTAAACAAGATTTCAGTTCATTTTTTATTAACCTACCATACACTGAAAGGTTCTTTAAGGAGACCAAAGTGAGTCATCTTTGGTATCATTCCAAAATTTCAATCCAAAATTGTGGCATCTTTATATTTAAGTGCAAAGTATGCTCTCTGGTATTGCTGCCCCCCAAGGAAATGAAATTCTGGCTATGCCACCAGTGAGAAATATCAATAGGTTCTGAATGTATAACTGATGCACTGTCCTCATTTATACCTCTTTCCAGTGTTATTCTAGCCTGCCTTCTGCATGAAGGGGTGAGAGAGAAAAAAAAAACTCAAAGCAAAATGTTCATGAAGTATTAAACTGCTGGCCTACTCAACGTTGTCCCCCACTCCCTTGTATGAATGTTTATGAGGACTGGCCTCAACATAGCTGGAGACAGAATAATATAAAACTGACCTTGGATTAGATTTGCTGGCGCATTGGCATCGATTCAGCTTACATATACAAGCAGAATTACTGCTGTGAGGTCACATAGGCCACTAACCGAGGGGGGTGTCATCCTCCATGGGGCTTTAGAGTTCAGATTAACAGTGAGCACCAACTTTCTGGTGCACTGAAAACACATGAATAAGTATAACAACTTATCAAAATGATGTCAAAGTCAATAATTTCATTTTTCAATTATTATTTTTCCTTCATAACTAATTGTAATGATTAAAAGATTTCAGTGTTGGAACAGCTCAGTGTAGACAAAAATACAGATATGCTGGCAAAGAATATCTATTCATTCCATAAACAGGCCCTTTTTCATATTGTAGGCAATATTGTATCATCAGCTTGTCATATTTTAAAGCAAACATCAAGCTCAAGGAACTCTGCCAGATGTTAAGAGCAGTCTTACAAGCTAACCTAATAAACACAGCAAAGGATATTCACATTACTGGATGCATGTGTCCGTATTTGCCCATGTAAAAGGATGCATCTAAAACATCAAAAGCCACCAGCAACAAACAAAGATAAACTAATAAATGAAGCAAACTGGATAACATATATCCAGCATAATACAGTGCTCATATTTCACACAACCTATTATAAGACCAAATATGCAAAATCAATAAGTTGTATATTTTTCTTTGTATAAGAAATTAAACTACTATGTACATCCAACTAACATTTTTATTTTAACACACTGAATGTGAATTCATAAAACGTATCTGTCAAGTATTTAACGTACATATTAACCAATGGAAACAGGAAGGTTTCTTTTCCTGCACAGAGGGACAGAGAGGAGAAAAAAGGGCCTTAGGACATAATAATGCATGCTCAAATTTATAGTGGAGGATAATCAGTGCATTTGTTTTCTTTTTTTGTTTGTTTGTTTTCTCTTTTTTTTTACAAATAAACAGAAAAAAATATGTGTTGTTTGGTATTCATATTTCTCATATCTCAGGCTGGCAGGGGTGAAAAAAAGTTCACAATATTAATTCAGAAATCATGTATTTAATTTCTGTTTATCATCCAGAACATCCTACCAAAAAAAAATAAAACTGTGGAAAGTGGACTGAAGTGTTCTTGCCATGTCAGACATCAAGCATACACGTGACTTTCTGTCATTAGAGATTCACTGTACATATTCTTATTCGTCCTTTTTTATGAAATATTTTATTAAAAAGAGATCCTGCTTTTGTTGGAATAACTGTACTGTATGGAATAACTGCCTGTAATGTACAGGGAATACTGTGTGGATTTGATTGCATTCAGCAACAACAACAATTCTATCAGTAATACGGGGACTAGATGAGCTGTGGGTGTGCATTTGCACATCTGTGTCAGTAATGGGTACAGCCTAAAGTAGCTGAAAGCATTCAATCAATCAATCAATCAATCAATCAATCAATCAATCAATCAATCAATCAATCAATCAATCAATCAATCAATCAATCAACGTTTATTTATTACAACACTGAATACATTGAGGGAGGCCCTAATTTGCAATGTAGCTGAGCTATTACTCAAAAATAGGGATTGTCCAAGAAAAATGACCCAGCATTTTAATAACGTATATATCAAGAATAACATATAATAAGATTTAAAATAAATACAATAAAGATAAAAGTAGGAATATATTTTGTCATCAGGTTTTTAAATAATAAAAATACTAAAAATGATAAAGTATAAGGTAACAAATAAATTAAAAAAGCTAAATTATTCCAATAAAATGAAGCAGTAAAAATAAATAAATAAAATAAATAACTAAGCAATAAGAGAGAGAATGGAACAAATGTAAAAAAGTCAATAAATGAAAGGTAGTAAAGGACAGTTAAAACATACCAAAATCTTAAAAAAAAGAAAAAAGTGCCAGGCAGTATGGAGGTGGTTAGAGAATAAGAGTTTAAAATTATTTAGTGACACCAGTGAGCTGAGCTTCAGAGGTTCCTGTAGTGAATTTTCCCAGTTTAGCTCTTGGTACCTAAAGGGTGGAGCGAGTCTTGTAAGTTTTGTTATAAACATTTTGGTGATGTACACTGGCCTTTATGCCAGTGTGTTTAAATAATAAAAAGAATAAAATAAAAAGACACCCAGAAACCAAGAAAACTATTCATACAGATACCAGTAATGAACCTTAATACAGTGTGATATACAGAATCTATTGGTTTCTATGTCGTTTTTGCTGCATATCTGTATATCACATGACCATAATCAAGCATGGATTAAACTGAGGCTTCAACAATCTTTTGTGTTGGGTGCACTGGGAAGCATGATTTGTTTCTAAACAGGAAGCTGTGTTTTTCTCTCAGTTTACCTATAAGTTTACTGTTTAAAAGTGCATACATACTGTATATTCATAACATTAGAACCCTTCAAATTTGTGATTTTAAAAGTATTAAAGGTTTGAATAATATAAATTTGTTTTTCTCAGCATTTAAAATAGGATGATGGCTATCATCAGGATATAAATGTATTTTACAATCAACAACAGAGGTTACAATATAATTTATGTAAATATTAAATATTATCAGCTTGAGGATCTACCAATCACTAAACGTGTCCTTGTGCTTCTCTTAAAACCAGATTGGAATTCAGATAAGATCGAGTTTACATGTAGAGATGTCATGAGTTGATCATTCACTAAAGCTTTTAGAATTTTGAATAGACATAATTCTGAAATTGGTCTAAAATTGATAAGATCTAAAACATCACCTCCTTTGTAGAGTAGAATTACTTGTGTTGTTTTCCAGATACTGGGAATTCTGCTAGATAAAATAGAGAGATGAAAAAATGTACGTAATGTATTCTGAAAATGCAAGCTTCAGAAAGAAGGGGTCCAGTCTGTCCTCTCCTGTACTTTTTTAACGTTTATAGTGCTGTGAGCTTTAGGTACCATATAAGGAGGGAAAGCGTGAATGGTAAAGAGACTATGGCTTACAGGAGGTTGTATATTGCTTTATTTCAGATTACTGAGTTTGCATTACTAAATAAATATCCAGCTGCTACAAAGGGCTCATTAGATGTTTGGCAGAGCTCTCTCTCTCTCTCTCTCTCTCTCTCTCTCTCTCTCGTCAGAATTTTGATGATTATTGACTTTTTCTTGGGATGGAGTGAGCTCTGATTTGTTCTTAAGAAAAAATTAACTGTTTCCAGAATTTGACATGGTTTGAAGCACAGTTTGAAAACTAATCTAGGTAATATTCTTATTTGGCTTGTCTAATGTGTCTAAAAGTAAGCCATTAGTCTCTATCTCCACTTTTTTAGCAGAGGCCCAGGCCTTGTTCCTGGCATTTAGTAATGAATATATTTCACTAGTCATCCAGGGGTTAGACCAATCACATATTCTTACATTTTTATAAGGGGCATGCTTGTTTATCAGAAATCTGCTAGAAATATTTGGGTAAAATGGTTTAGGGCTAAGACAACATCTGGGATTTCAGGGGTATAGTGAATGTTACTGAGCATCAGATCATTTAAAAAGTCTTGATCCTTAAAATTTCTTCTAACCACCATCCAAGAGCCCGACTTCTTTATGCTGGTGCTCCTAATGCAGCTAATAGGACAGTGGTAACTAATACCAGGGTCAAATACCCCTTTAGTGTTGAAAATTAAAATTAGATCAATTAAGATTGACTAGATGAGGTCATGTAGGTTTGGTCATGTTGAGTCCATTATTAATTGCTCAAGGCACAGATTACCACACAATTCCTTTAGAGGACTGGACGCATTAGTTATCCAGTTCAGCTTAATTAAATCAAAAAATATATAGCGCTTTTTTACAACTAATGTTGTCACAGAGCAGCGTTACAGAAATCAAAAAAAAAAAAGTTTGACAACACATGGAAAATATAAAGACATAAACCCAAAAATCACCAGGGTCAGCATTTATGATTCAGTGTATGGGGAGAAAAATCCAGCTCATTCATCTATAGCATAAGCAGCTACTGAAGAAGGTGTGTAAAAAACAAGCGACCACAGCTGTTATTACGTCTTACACAAACTTGGAAAGCTAACAATTCCAAACTTTTTTCTTTGAATAGTGTATTTAATTTTTTTTAATTTGAAGATTGCATTTCAAATAAATAGCTACACCCCACCCCTTGTTTTACCGTCTGTTCTGTAGAGATTGTAGATAGTTAGGGCTTCTGCAGAGTCAGTCATTAGAAGGGGTGCTACTTAGACAGACTGCATGTGGTGCATTACTTCTTGGCACCAGTTCTGGTGATACTTTGCTAAGACTTTGTTGTAGCCATGAGCTGCGCTTACTTTCAGGATTTGTTTTTATCTTATATTCAGTAAATGCATGCTTAATGTGGTTTAGGCCACAATGTATTGGGCCAATGAAAAACATTTTATTTTTGGCCTTTTATTCTCTTTCCTTTAGGCCACTGGGTTGCTACAAGATGAAGGACCATCAATTGAATTATAAGACACTTATGTGTATTTGTGCAGTTCCTCTGTGCACCTCAGAAATCCTTCTGCTGCTGTCATTGGCAGTCAAATCCATAAAGACTAGTGACCCATTTTTACTTTCAGCCACGCATACATTTGCCACCCAAGTTTCACAGATAAGGTGGTATACTATATCCAGAGAATTCTCTCCAGGGAAGCTATCCAGGTGTTAATTCAGTCACTCATCATCTCAAGGCTTGACTACAGCTTTTTCCACATGGCTGATCTTCCTTTGTGTACTATCAGTCCCTTACTAAAGCCATATCACTTGTTTAGTGCAATCTTCTCATTGGTTGGTTCAACAACCTAATGATGGCCTACCAAACCTAAAAAAGACCAGCTCAACCGCATTTGACCGCAATGGTCAAAAGCCAATCTGTACCAAGAGCTCTAGACTTGTGGAGCACAATCGTCTGTAGTTCTGTAATTCTAATTCTAAATTTAATATATACCCTTAAAAATTGGGTTCATTATGGGTCCTTTAACTCCTTTTCAGAGTTGCCATAAAAGTTGTAGAATAAATGTTATAGGTCATAACATTTATAGTTATTTAGAGTTTTTTTTGAGAAAGCTAGTTAACATTTATATATTTTTTGTTTTGTGTGTGTGTGTGTGTGTGTGTGTGTGTGAGAGAGAGAGAGAGAGAGAGAGAGAGAGAGAGAGAGAGAGACACTAGTGCATAAAAACATACTGTATATGCTCTTGCTTCATTCCCATCTTAGCCATATCCTTGCCAAAGGTGAGAATATATTATAAATGTTTTAACTGTATTTTTTTTTATACAATAAATGCAATGTGTCTTTGTTTCAGTGAGGCTAAGTGTAGAGGTGTTAACAGCTGCAGCAGGTGGGGTTACTCCCCCTCTCTATTTATTTATTTATTTATATGTTTATTTATTTATGATATTTCAGGATATGCAGTTTCCAATTTCCAAAGTCCATTTTCATTCCACTAGTGGGATGGCCACTAGGGGCGCTGTGGAAAAGGGCTATGAAAGGCAGTAATTCTATATACACTATGTGTCAGGTGTACCAGGATACTTCATAAAAGGCAAAACCACCCACAGTGAACAGCACAGTGTCAGGCTAGAATTGTCCAAGCAAACATACATACAGGGATGAGTGCACTGAATATGGAGGCTTCTCAGTGACTGTCTGTGGAGACAAACTGTCCAATCATGCCATGGTTCCTAGTAAATATAAGCACCATCTCACAACTAAATATCCCTCTCTTGTTAACAAGGACTCTACATTGTTCTTAAAAGTGTAAACTGAGAAGTAGTGAAAATGTGAAAATGTGTGTGTAGAAGCTCTCAAGGTTAACAATCAAGTTGAACTTGTTGCTAAAGTGAAAAAGCCAAATGCAGGATGACAGCATGCAAAGCAATTCGGAGCACAATGACAGGGGCAGATGCTGACAAAAAGTAAAACCTCTTTCAGTCAACAATTGCCAGGCACATCAATAAGAGAATGGCGTTCTGAAAAAAATCAAAAAAGAACATTTGCACTATTCAAGGAATCAAAAGACTTAAATGGGCATGTTTAAGAGGACAGGAGTGGAAATATTTTAGGTTACACTGGAGTACATTTCGCAAGGTTGCTTAGAACATACAATAGACAACATGACCTGCGAAGAGGTTTGTGAATTATGTAAAAGAGAAAACCATCACTGTCTTGGTCACGCATTGCTTTTTGCTCCAAAAGGTTCATAAATTTGACCAATGTTATTTTGCATGTTTAATGAAGCAATAGAAACTTTTGCTGTTCAGTAACTATGTTTAGATATTTGTAGACACTAAGCTTGAGTGACAAAAAATCATCATCTCCAGAATTATTGCAATAAACGATATGAAGTTGTTAATATTAGTGTGTCAGGCTATTTTGAAAACTTGTATTTAAGTACTGTCCTATAATTACACATATTTCCACAAACCCTTCATAAGTAACATATGTGTATAGGGGAGAAGGGCAGAAGAGGGAAGGGGAAGCGCCCACACTTAGCCCTTATAGAAAATAGAAAGGGAGAACAAGAGCTCTCAGCTTTCCTACTTGAGAAATTACAGACTAGGGTCTTAAGCTTCAGAATTAAGCAGAAGATCCAGCACTGGCTTGCCAGATCTTGAAGGCTGTATAGCCCTGACACCAGCTGCAGCTGGTCAGGGCTAATTAGCTGTCCGACGCCTCCCCCTGGGCCAACCCTTACAATATGTATGTAACATGTTAAAAGAGATGTTAGTTTCATGAAATTCCTGCAAATTAGTTCAGCTCCATCTACTGGTGAAATGCAGCTTTTTTGGCTTGGATGGACATCTATCTATCTATCTATCTATCTATCTATCTATCTATCTATCTATCTATCTATCTATCTATCTATCTATCTATATATATACACTGTATATATACAGACAACAGTGCAGGCCTGTTTTGGTGCTCTGGAGTGCAGAGACCACAAACTCACAGGCCTTTTCACTCTGAATGCGCCAAAGAAAAGAGTTCTCGGTGCCTGTGTTCAGTGAACATGTTCACAGTACCAGCAGCTGGATCAGGGGACACACACTCTGCCCTTCACGGAGACAGAGGGACCCTGAGCCCCTCAGACTCAGAGCTCTCTGGAGCAGATCAGGCTCTCTGCAGGTTGGAGATGGAGAGTCTGTCTCTGTATGCTCAGACGGGGCGGCTCTGGGGCAGATTAGTACAGAGATAAACAGGCTACTGATATACCTCAAATGAAGCTCCACTTGGAAGCTCCTTAAAAGTACACACAAGCCCTCTCTCAGGAGGAGTCACAGTTCTGGAGATTCTCGAGCAGACAGTCTATGTTACACTGTGCAGTTGTGAGCTCGGTTTACAGAGTATGGAAACGTTTCTCTCTTTTCTCAGAGTTGTATCTCCTCCCCTGCCTCTCCATCTCCTTCCCCGTGCACTCCAGCCCCCTCCAATTTGACCTGCTTCCAATCCACATCACGTCAATATCCTCCTTGTACACTTATTCCCTTCTGCTCAACATCCATAGAAATATATTTTTAAGCTGCTTTTTAACCGTGAAACTGCCAAGAATGTACATACATACAAACTATGTACATACATTTGTCCCCTTATGGATTTCATATATATATATATATATATATATATGTCAAGTTGTTTCTCTGCATACCTTGTTAGCCTTCTTTCAACCTGATCGTCAATGTTCATGACTGACATGGTAGTGGTGTGTTAGTGTGTGTTGTGCTCATATGAGTGGTCCTGTTGGGTCCTGAACATTGAGGAACAGGGTGAAAAATATATATATATTATAAACAGTGGATGATGGGAGTGGCACTGTGAGAATAATGTCCTTTGATTTCTCCAGTGCCTTCAATGCAACTCCTTCTAGTGAGAGACAAGCTGGACAGGATGTAGATGAACCCACCTCTGGCAACCTGGATCACAGACTACCTCACCAGCAGACCGCAAACTGTGATCAGCAACATGGGAGCACCACAGGGTACAGATCTCTCACCTTTCCTGTTCACTATGATAAATGTGTGTTTTCTGTTTGATATGAGGCGCTTTATCGAATGGAACATTTTGATAGAAAGTCTAGAAGAATTCACTGACAAATGTGCAATAATAGAGAACCTCCACGGGGGCAAACAGTTTTTCACAGCACTGTGTGTGTATATACAGGCCTGTGCAGTGGAATAAGGAATGAGAAATGAGCTCTGCTCACAATAACATTGTAGCATTCTGCCCATTACCAGGTGATGTCACAGTAGCCACCGGTGCCTATAAAAGTCAGTGTTCCCCCTCATTTGGCTCAGTTGGTTATTATATAGAAGAGAGAGATGACTTCTACAGCTAATTCTTTTTCACACAGGAAAAAGTCACTTAAAAATCACAACAATCCAAAACTGCACCATAGGAACCAAGACCACAGTCACATCAGCACTGCTGAGCTGCACTTTCTAGAATAATAATACATGTAGATGGGTCAACTTTTGCCTCAAAATAATATTTCATTGCTAATAATTACATTTTTTAAATTATTTTAAATGATTTAATTCACTTTTATTGAGTTAAATCACATCCATCTCTCAACATTGTTTAAATTAATATTTGAATGTTTATTATTATATTTGCATTGTTTAAATGGAGATTGAACATTTGCGTGATTAAACATTAATTAATGGATTAACTTTAAAAAATTCCATTTCATCTCATCTCATGTTTTCTGTACCTATTTGCTCTCTCTCTCTCTCTCTCTCTCTCTCTCTCTCTCTCTCTCTCTCTGGTCAGGTTAGTCTAAAGCAGAGATCCCACAGTTCAGTTTCAACTCAAATCAAATCAAACTGCAGACAGAAACTTCAAGCTCTGATTGAAGCAGCATCTTATGAACTTCTCAGCTCATCTCACTGTGATCCTATTTGACCATAATGGACAAGTTGAGTCTTTCATGATTTTATTCAATTACTGTACAATTATAAACATTATTAATTGAGAATTAGTTCAGTTTTAACAAACATTAATGTTGATACAGGAGAAGCACTACAGTCTAAGGCAGAAGACAAAACTGTCTAATCCCTTCTATGATTATGAAGTGAAGACCTCCATCTTAGGCATCAGGCATGGGACACTTGTGTCCATGAAGAAAAAAGAAAGCTATTCTATCACATGCTTTCCTACTGTGGAGGAAACATTTCTTTTGTAAATATGTATATTGTTTCGTATTGTTCTCTGATTGTTTTTTTTTTAGGAATAACTATCTATTGTATTTCATTAAGAGTCCTGTGTATTTATTTATTTATTTATTTATTTACTTACTTATTTTTAATGAACTAAGGGAGGAATTGATGTTTCTAACTGTGGAGAAATCTGAAAATGCAGAGATAGAAGACAATGGTGTTAAACTATTGTACATGATGTACAATTTTTTAGCACTTCAATGAATTCCAGGGAGAAATAAAATTATTATTTGCACTGAAAAATTTCAAGGATTTCTATACAAACTTGTTCTGTAGCCAAAACTTTGGAAAAAAAGGTACATTCAAAATGTTGCACCTTGCAGACTATTCATCAAACACTGGGTTTGATTGAAATAGTTTCAGAAAGTCTTGAGAAGCATTTTATTTCCCCTCAATTATGACTGAAGTATTTACATAGGTTTGTGATCCATTTTTCTGCAGTAGCCAGCACAAATGCATGGGCATGTCAACAGTCATGGGACAGTAACTAGTTATCATGTTCCATGACTTTTCCCATGTCCCATGGCTAAAGAATTCTGTACTGACCCGTGGACTGGCACTTTCTGCAATGAAAGTGGATGTCATATCTTCTTGTTGTTTTTCTGTTTACAGGGACATTTCTAGCCTTTTGCCTCCAGTCACGATCAGTATCACCCACATGCACTGTCCACTGTGGGTACTAATGCCTTTTATGAGATATTACCAGTACAAAAATGGTACTGTGGATCAAAGGATGCCCACTCAAGCTTGCAATGTCCCACCCTTCTGGCACCCACTATCATGCACTGTTCAAATTTACATTGCATTGGCAATTAAGGGCAGTTAACTAAGCCTCTCATCAATGTCAGCCAGGATGCTAAATCTGACTTCATCTAAACAAGCTCAGGTTTCACACTATGCTAGTGCAAAAAAATGGAATACTGTGAAAAAGCTTTTTGACAATTTAATATAAATATTAAACTGTCATGTATACATGACAATATACAGTATATATATATATATATATTACAATTAAAGTGATTTGTTTCAAGCCCATCCATCCATTTTCTGAACCGCTTATTCCAGCAACTGAGCACAAGGGCAGGAAACAACCCTAGACAGGGTGCTAGTCCATCGTAGGACACACACACACATACAAACTAAGGCCCACTTTAGAGTCACCAATTCACGTACCATGCATGTCTTTGGAAGCCCACACAAACACAGGGAGAACATGCAAACTCCACACAGAAACTTCCCAGGTCTTCCCACCCAGGGATCAAAGCCAGGTCCTTCTTGCTGTGAGGCAACAGCGCTATCCACAGGGCCACCATTGCTTCACCCCACAGGGCCACCATTGCTTCACCATTGCTTCAAGTCTTGTTGTTTTAAAGTTGATACTAGAAATCTATTCAAATTTGATTAAAAAGTTTGTAATAATTTAAGATTCTTGATTTATGCTTTTCATGAGCTATAATGCGTAGCCATTATTTAATACCAACATAGTGAAGAATGAAACCAATGCAAAAAAGAAATCATGCTGCTGTCCAATGACAAGCAGATTGCAGTGTAATTAAGAAACTGGTCAACACCTTATTTGATGAATAACCCCACTGAGGTCTAGGTGCGCTTGGCCTGCAACATATACAGTGGCTAACCTTCAGAAATGTCATTCTGCCACTCACTGTGACGGAAAACACTGTCAGGTCAATGACAGGGCTGCCAATAATCAGATCACACAGTAGGCCCGTTCTCCCCTTCAAGCTTTTTCAATCAGCTCGTCCAGAATTCTTAATTTGTCACTCAATCAATGCATGTGCGTCACACAATTGTTTTCACTCATCAATAGCAATAACAATGCTAGCTCCAGTAATTGACATATTTTAACACTGGTCACTCTAGGTGGCGCAAGACACTTAACCTTGTGCTTGTTTTGCATATTTGCATTATTCATGTCTCTCCATGTGCACAAAGAAGGAGATGGAATCAAGTGGCAATGCACTGAACTTTGATCCCAAGCCTGGTGCTGCAGAGATGTCTGGTCCCATTTCAGCCGAGACCACAATGAGACCCTGTTTGCATCATAATCTACCTGCCTCCTGTGTGAGGGCAGTGGAGAATTAACAAGCTTGGCATAGCACCAGTATTAATTAACAAGGCCAGATATAAAAACATTGCCAAGGACTGATGGGCATTTGCAGGCAGAGCAGGACTTAAACTTCAGTAGAGGTTGAGGAGTCACTAGAACCAAAGATGGCCATAAAAGGCCTGTTGGTAAAGCCAGGGGCTAAGAGACGTGACGAGACAACAATATGCTGGAAGCCTTTTATGGATTATTGTGCAATGCAACAAAAATGTGAACGCATTTCTTTCAGTCATACATATTCAAAATCAATTATTAAATTATTAAAATGTAACTTTAAAATGATTATTTAAATTTTAATACAAAAACACAATTATTAAACAAATTAACATTTTATCAATTTTTCTACAATAATTTGATGTACAAACTGAAGGAGGTGCACTGGACTTTTTCTAGTATACAATGATCATAAAAGGCATTTACTCTCCAAATAGTTTTTGCTTTGTCCGTGATATTAACTGCAATCTTTATCCGAGCTTGAAGGTGTCAGCGTATTTGAAGAGGCTGGTTCTTGGTGGTTCTTGGGTTGTTCCTGATTGTCTGAATTAATTTTCTCACAGCAGTATTCATTGGCCAAGAGGCTACACTATAGAGTGACTTGCTGATGATCTTGGAATCTTGTTTAGTAAAGGCTTGTAGAGTTCTGACTTTTGTAAATCTACAGTAATCCCTGTCAGACCTGCACTGACCTCCTTGGAGTTAAGAGGCCATGGCCTTGATAAGTTTTTTGGAAAGTTCAGCACTTATGAATTAATTCATTGTTAATTAATAACAATAATAATAACAATTATTATTATTATTATTATTATTATTATTATTATTATTATTATTATTATTATTAATAATAAAACTAAAACACCACTAAAATTCACTAATTTCCAAATGCAAAAGGAGTCTTCCAGTGCATGTTTACTGCTCTGTCCATGTGTACATGCTCAACCTGCATGCAGACTCTGACTGATCACTGACTGATAATGGAAAATGAAAAGAGAGGGGCTGATGGCTCTCTTTCTTTGCTCACACAGTATTCAAATTTCAGAATAAAAACCCTGAGATGGGCTAATTCTCATATATAGAAATATTATAAAAATATATTTTTTTTCTTTCTTTTTTCCAAGTATTATAAAGAATTTATTAGACATAGCCTGATGGTTAGGGAACCAGCCTTGTGACTGGAAGGTCACTGGTTTGAATCCCCCCAGCTGCCCCCATGTGCTGAGGACAGGGCTGCCCACTGCTCCAGGCACATGTGTTCACTGCGTCCTGGGGTGCCAATTCACTAGTGTGTATGTGTCTCTCACTGTATGTGGATGGGTAAAATGCAGAGGTCTAATTCCTGTGTACACAACACAGTGGGTCAAATGAGTAAAAAAAAATTATAATAATAAAATAAATAAATAAATAAATAAATAAATAAATATCTCTGACAATCTAATCAATACAAATAATTCATCAAAATTCTTGGATTGTCTTGTTATTTTTTGTTTTTGTTTTTTGTACACTCCAATCAAATCTCTTTTTTGTATCATTTAAAATCCCCTGAGGTAAGGCAAAATCTTATAATTGTGTACCTGCCAAGATACTTATAGAACTGGATGTATACATACAAACAAGATTTTAATAGGTGCATAAAAACTGATACTCAAAGTGATTCTAACTACATTACAAATGAATTAGCACATAGTAAGATATTAATTACAAAAGCATGACAAGAGCAGGTCACTTTGGTACAAAGTGTTTGGCACTTTCATCCTCTAAGACTGGACTGCACATCATTCAAGTGCAGATACAGAAAATCACCTTTGAGGCGAGTGATCCGAACCGCAGGAAAAGCCATTTGTTTGATTAAACTCAGTGCTTTACACCTGTGGTACACATGTGGTAGCCTTAACAAACACAGCTAATAATCCTCTGCCAGCCACCACTGAAGCTGTAGGTGGGGAGCTGGAGGCTTTGAGGTTCTCTGTTTGTATTTGTTGTTTGAAGGGATGAGCTCGGATAAGATCACTAGGGTGGATGAAGAATTAAACAGCAGGCGCAGCATGGCCCTGGCTGCTTTCCACTTTCCCTAGAGGAGAGTCCAGCGTCCTTTTTACAGATCCAAGTTCACTTCGAGAACGTTAAGCTCAAAAATGCTATTTTTCAGTGTTTGTATGTATGAGGTCGTAATCAAGCTGTTGCTTAGAACATTAAAGTGCCAGGTGTGTTAATTCTATTCTCTGAACCAGGTGAAAAATGAATTATTTTATCTGCAAGATAGAACAAGCAGTGACTCGTTCTAAAAGTTCTGACTAATTAGTATAAGCTTGAATGCTAAGAGGAAAAAAGAGTAGCAAAGTCTTCTTCTCTTCCCCTCTTCCACTTTTCTACTACTGGAGAAGGTCTGTTCTGGCTCCGTCGCTTCCTTCATAAAATGTTCTTATCACAGCTGAGGTGACACTGGCCTGGTGCCATGTTTCCAATAAGAGCCTCAGATCCCTGAAGCAGTCTAAAGTCTGTCTCCATTACATTCAAACTGCTTGCACTGACCCCCTCTCTCCTTTCATCCAGGCCAGCAGATATGAAAGAAAAACCTTCATCATTCATCTCATTCTTTATTTATACCCAATAGAGCTCCAAATTTAGACAACTTTGGGACTTTTCTTGCAAAATCGCTACAGTCATGGGCACTGTGGAAGTGGTAACTAATTTTAAGAAGATGTCATTTTAGATTTGCTCACTTCTTTGCTCAAAAAGTATGAGCAACTCCAAAAGTCTCCGAGACTTTATATTTCATATTGTCGTATCGGCCTCATATAAGAGGAGGATAAGTGCACAATGTATCCAATATTTATAAGAAATAGAACTACTTCTGGAAGAAAAATGGGATTCTCTTTTATTGACAACAGTTTTGGTATATTAAAAAAAGAACAACCCACTGAAATAATCAGCAGTGTTTTGATTAAGCAAAATATTATTCAGTCTATTTAAAAACAACGCTGCTTAATGAGACAGATGGGCAGATCTGCAGGGTGTGGTTCCAACACAAATCTAAGAATTTGGTAATCTCAGTCAGGTGTAGCTTTGTAGGGCTGAATTAGAGGCCTGCATACACTTCAGCTCAGCAGGAAAAGGATTTGCCACCACCTGGACAAATGTGCCTAACTTCAGCATATTAATAATATCCAGAGCTTCTGTATATGATATTAGTTTCTTATTTTTGTAATTAATTATTTTCATTTTATTTATTAAATTATATATTATTAATGGCAGCACAGTGGCACTGAAGGTAGTGTGTGTGTCACACAGCTTCAGGGTTCTGAAGTTGTGGGTTCAATCCCCTCTCAGGTCACTGTGTGCCTCCCAAAAATACAAATTGACGGTGAACTGGCCAAGCTAAAGTGTGTGTGTGTGTGTGGCACCCTGGCACCCCATCCAGGCAGCATTCTTGTCTTGATTACAGGTAGGCATTCATCCAAAGTGACCCTATTCAGGATGAAGCAGATAATGACTGACTATTTAATTACATTTATTTAATTATATTTTTAGGGTATCATTTTGGTATTGTTAATAATTATTTTTAAGATAATTACCACACTTTGAGGATGTAAAAAAATAAAATTCAAATAAGTATCAAATATGACACACATGGCTTAAGTACCCAAATACTACCTAAATAGAACTGAAAGTAAAAGTTGCTTCCCCCATCCCCCTCCTAGTTATTTTTTCTAAACTTTTTATTATGTTAGTCTCAAAGCTCCACTGCAGAACTACAGAAGCCAACCTTGAACACCAAACATGTCAGTCAATCAGCTAGACCTGGGGTAAGGGGGGAATTGTGTGCACTTGATTTCTCATTAAACTAGTCCTTTAATTGCCTTGGCAATCCAGAGTTTCTAGGTGAGTGTAGCAGTCCTGTGTTAGTGTGTCCAATGGGAAATGTGAGGTGGTCTAAGGTGGCAAGTACTAGTGTAGATACCCCAAGGTTTATAGACACAGACTGGCACACTGAGCCCTTTACTAATGATAACTCTCCCAGCACCCTGCCGGCACTGTTGCATCAGAGCTGCAGCAACCTCTGCAGATCCATTAAAGAGGACAACTGGGCATTGTCGGTCTTAGGAGTGTGTGGCTTTCTCAGTGCTCACTTAAAACAGATTTATCTTAACAATTTGTTCTTCAGAAGGACCAGGCAAAGCCATTGGCACTACAGCACGAAGCATCAATTGGTCATTTTTTCTTCAGCAGAATAATTCTCATTTATGACTTTGATGTGAGCCTAGATGCTCCTAAAGAAAATGTGGAACCTCATTCTTATTATATTGCTACTTTTATCTTGGCTCCTCTTTTACCCAGGCTGATCTTCTGGGCTTTGGAGTGGTCATATAGTGGTCCAAGGTTTCGCTGTCTTCTCTGAGCCCAGGTATCACTCTTCATGCTTCAAGAGGTGAACCTTTAGACCTTTCTGCTCCACTAGTCTACCCACCAAGATCACCATTACTTTCACCTGCCAACCAATTTTTACAGAGAAGCTGCACCACAATGATAACTTAATTTAGTTCTCACATATCCCTCCCGGCAAATTGTTTCAGCCACTTGGAAGAAAGCGGCATCCTGTCAGCCCAGCCATTCGGTCCCTGCCCTGTGAGAGACAAGCTGCGTTCAGTTATTAACCCCCTCTCTTGCTGCAAAATGGTTTTGAACCTGCTTCTCCAAGGTGACTAGAAGAGTCTTAGCGGCATTGAATGCACAATACCGCAGTAGAGGAGAGGGAGTGTCAGAGTGTGATGATGTTTTAAGAAAAGGCAAGAAGGCAAGCTTTCTATGTAGATTCAAAAATCAATGCATAATTATGGATAAGGGTTTATTTGTTTGTTTGTTTGTTTTAAACTGTGTTGTGCATACAGACCAACACAAAATAAACACAAAAAAGAAAAGAAAATGTGGCAGCATACAGGCATAAGACCTAACTAACTTATTGAGTATAACTATTAAAACTGTATGTATAACAGAACATCTTGGCTGCCAGACAAAAACCTCATCTCTGTAATGGCAACTTTACAGTAGAAGGAATAAACCTCAATGGTTTTCAGTGGAAGTCGATGTAAAGCATTTTATTCCAAGCCATTTTGGAGCATTTCTGTTCATTATCCCTTGGTGGTTGTTAAGGCGTTTCTGTGTTACAACTGTTAGTTGCTGAAGTGTTGTTAGGCAGTGACTAAGATAAAGTTTTTGGATACAGCTTTGTAAACTCTTTACTGATGTCTTTCCCAAAGCTCTAACTGCAGGTATCACTATAGTGTATTTAGAAGACTAGTGAGTTGAGTAGTCTTTCTGACACATCTCAGCTCCTGTCATCCATGCCCCAGTAATGAACTCTCTTCAGTCAGTTAGATCTTTTCCTTTTGTCATCTAAATTCAATGTGCAGGTCAACAGGGCTGGCTTAGAGTTTTAGAGAACAGCATAGAATGCTCAATTATATATATATATATATATATATATATATATATATATATATATATATATATATATATATATATAGAGAGAGAGAGAGAGAGAGAGAGAGAGAGAGAGAGAGAGAGAGAGAGAGAGAGAACCTATATAAGGTATATCTTTCATTTACTGTTTGTAAAATGTACCGTACTCATCTGTTCAAAATGAAATGTTTTATTAGTACAGGGGTTTATACATAATACTGATACAGATGTGTAATGGTAAATGAATGTGTTTTTGACCTCACAGTTTTCACTCTTCCTTCTTCAAAGCTCAAACTGTATCACTATAGTCTCTTTGAAAGACTAGTGGAGTTGGAGTGTCTTATGACTAGCTCAACTCCTGTCAGATATGCCCCAGTAATGAACCTTTTCAAAGTCAGCTGATCTCAGTCGGAACAGCCTCTTGGAACAACTGAACTTAAACTCAAATACTTTACAGGTGGGTGAGGATGGGCAGAAACACATCCTTGGTGCTGGGATATGTCTGGAGGAACTACATGGTCAGAACATCTCCCGGGTGGTGAAGAAGGCATACCAGTGCCCCCCACCTCAGGAGGCTAAAGAGGCTTCTGGTCTAAACCCTGCATCCTGAGAATGTTCTACACTAAATACCTGGAAAGATCCTGATGGGCTGCATCACCACCAACTGCACTGCTCTCGAGAGGAAAATTCTGCAGAGTTACCGGGGTTTATCTCCAGGGTTCAGCTCCCAAACCTTCTGGATTTATACAATCTGCAGTCTGGAGGAAGACAAGGAGGATTAATAGTTTGGACTCTCACTCACCAAGACACTGCTTGCTCTGCAAAGCTGCCCAGCAGGAGGCAGAAGAATGAGGACCAGAACCAGCTGGTTCCAAAACAGCTTCTTGCCCAGGGCACCAGGCTGCTAAACAGCCTGTAGCCCAGTGTTCCAGTCCACAGCAAGTTACAACCCATCTCACCTGTCTCATCACACCATATCACATAAACTCTTTCTGCACCTGCACTTCACTCACTACTGGAACAGCAACTAGCTAAGTTTATACCGTATTTTCCTGACTATAAGCTTACTACTTTTTTCCAATGACAAAGACGGCTTATACGAGGTGCAAAGATTTTCTTATATATGTTATTTTCCAGGGTTTTTTTTATTGTGGTGCGGCTTATATTCCTAAAAGGCTTATATCTTGAAAATACCAGATTATTTATCTTATTTTTATTTTCTTCTCCACAGCTTTGCATCTGTTTTACTATCATAGGGAATTAAAATTCATGTTCAAAATCATTGAAGATATGTAGTTGCTTAACTTGGAAATGATCTCAGTAGTAATTTTGATGAGGGGTGCTTCAATTTGTATGCCAGTGTGCACACTCTCTTGTACACCTCTCTGAAGATGCAAATACATTCACTACCTAATTCCAAACGAATGCTGGCAGCACTGCACTGTCCTGTTTATGTCTAATGTCACATTAATTAGCCAGGTTTTGTTCTGGTTTTATATTTGCATGTCTGTGTTTGCACCTGCTCTTTATGTAGTTTCATGAAATTGCCCGTGCTGAATCGGAGTAACTTAATTTCCACTCTGTACTGATACTGATGGAATGAAAATAAAAGCTTCTTGACTTGACTTGACTTGACTTGACTTGACTTAACTTGAATTAAATGTGTGTGTTCATTGGCTGAATTTCAGCCAAT
Organism: Acestrorhynchus altus; assembly: GCA_034509495.1. Taxonomy (NCBI): domain Eukaryota; kingdom Metazoa; phylum Chordata; class Actinopteri; order Characiformes; family Acestrorhynchidae; genus Acestrorhynchus; species Acestrorhynchus altus. The sequence goes on from CM067514.1 coordinate 22,803,308, forward strand.
TTGTATAGAAGTATATGATTTTATATTGCAGCTCAGAAAGCCAATACATATAAGGCTACTGATGCAAACCATTGATGGCCAGCTCTGTCAGATTAGTTTAATGCAAGATTTTCTAGATTTTGCCATTAGATGTGAGTACAAGGAATGTACTGGTTGGTCGAATGAAAGGAGATCAGATGACTATATAGTAAATAAGGAGGTATGGGTTTTAAAACAATGCTATTTTGTGTCAATCTGCCAGAATAATGTATCTATTTTGAGCTAAATACCTACATTTTACATATTGTTTCATATAGTTACTGATATGAAGAAGTACTAATAAATGGTATTAATAACTAATAGTGCGCCTGACCAAATGAAATAATAGACTTTCGTAAATTTGTATTAAGCCCATTAGGAGCTGCTTTCTTGAAGTTGCTGGCAACTAGTACAAATACATTGAACTGAATAGTCATTTGAGGTTGAGGTTTCTCCGCACTCTTTTAGTGGTCACCAGACGTGTTTCTAAGTGTGCATGATTACTAGATAAGAGACACTGCTGAATCAAGAGCAACAGCCACTTATAACCATTTACTGAGAACAGAGCACAGCTCCTCACTTCCCATTATTCTCTAAAGCTGACATTAGACATCTGAAGCTCTGTTAGTATGAGATTCACACGCTGAGTTGTAAAACGCACATCCAAATAGACTCAGATCACATAATCCTTTACATCAACAGGTTTCTGGCCTGTCATCTTTGTTTAATATTCTGAATTATGCACATTGGTCATTGGTGCACAAGAAATTGCTCATTTGAGTCCAAATTTAATTAGCTGAGGATGTTTCTACAAGTTAATCAGATACACTTCCAGACCACTAATTAAGAAGAATAATTATTAAATAATCGTGTCCTGGCTGAGGAAAGGACTCAGGAGTTCATATTTTACAGCAACATTAATTACGCAAGGCGAAAGAATTTGATGATTGCCATGTCAAGCGTGGTATGACCAAGGAAATAATTGTTTTGATCTTTGCACTGCTGTATCTATATATCACCTAAGTCCTCTCTCTCTTTCTTGTTTCTCTCTCTCTCTCTCTCTCTCTCTCTCTCACACACACACTTTTTATTATCTTTATTGCAAAGATTTGTTCAAATACATCAGAAATACTTCCAGTACAGGATTCATGATTGCTTGAAAAAGTGTATTAAAATCCAATTAAAATCCATTTGTAAATAAATCTGGCAACCATATTTGATAATAATAACTGCATACTGATTGACAGACTAATGATATTACCGCTTATGTGCTTTAGTGCAGTGGTCCCCAACCCCCGGGCAACTGGTACCAGGCTGCACAATAAATCTCCCCCCGCCTCCCGGTGGCGCAGTCCAGGAGAGAGGAGTAAAGCTCGCCACCCTTATAATACATCTAACCTAGATATTAGAGTCATTTTTCTTTGCTCACAGTCCTGAGAAGGATGATACTGATTGTCACATATCAGTTCTGTTATCCTTCCCTGCCTTTTTGTTTTGTCTTTCTTTGTCTTTGCATTTGGTCTTGTCTTCCTGTTCTCTTTCTATCTGTGTCACACACCCTGCCCCTTCATTTCCCAGTTCCAGGTGTGTGTAATGTCAGTCCTGTCTCTGAAGACCTTGTTTCACCCTGTCCTTGTCAGTCCTGTTTCTGAAGAGATTCTACTTGTTTGTAAGTCTGTTAACATGTGGTTCCTTTGTCTAGGTTCAGCTTCTTTTTAGTTTGAGTACCATTGTCTGTTTGTATCCATGGTTTGTTTTCCTTTTTTATCTTCAACTTAAACCCCAGCATGTACATCTGCTTCCTTCCTTTGATATCTGAATATCTGCAATGAGTTAAATGTTTCACAACTCAAGTCAAATTACAAACACATTCTACCACTACACACAGCTTCACACAGCTTCAATCCTACTATTGAGTATGTTGAGTAAACATCCACAGGCTAGAAAGAGTAAGTGAACTCTGCCACTGTCTTTTCTAGGAGATATTTGGCAAATGGTTTCAATTAAGGAAACAAAATTGGAAGTATAGGTCCACAGATGCTTTGGCAATGAATAAAGGCAGTGTTTTCTGTTACTGACAGCCTGTTCTTCTCAAGGTAGTGTGAACCAGGTTTCCAGCAAATGGTTTTTGTGAAGGATATCAGAAGATGTGATATAGAGACACAGGAAAGCCTACAAAAATGGTGTTCCATTAAGATCAATGGAGACAAAACCTGAAGAAGATTGATATTTATGGGAGGACATCATGAAGGAAACTGCTCCTGTCCAATTATGTTAAAACTATCACGGGTTAACCCATGAGCATGACAGGATGCACCAACAAGGAAATGCAAAAGAAAATACAAGAGGTCTACTTTTTCTTCTAACGGCTGAATCCTGACCCTAATCATGTTGATGCAGTGATATTCATTCAATATAGCCAATCAGTTGTAACATATGCTGTTTTTTAGCTGTGTAATACTGTATATACTATTAATATGGATGTATTGTGTAGAGTTTATGCTCTAAATGTATACCCTATATATATTATGCACTGATCATTGGCACTTCTTCTCTTATGTGTTTCCTCCAGGAATCCCTGCAGAGTGCTGTAGGGTCCTCCCTGTGGAGAGTGAAGGAGGGCTTAGAGGGCTCAGAGAGGTCTTGGACCAACTGCTATTGATCAGATGCCTGAAGACCTGAACTATAGCCCCTTGTGCAGCTCACACATGCAGCAGGGCAGAGGGAGGAGAAGGTGAGTGAGCATGTAGGGAGAGTAAAAAGGAGCTGAATTGACTGTAGACAAAATGGTAGGAGTTAGTAAAGAATGAGATGAACAAGAAAATTGAGGGGAGTGGAAACATTTGAAAGTACAATAGGGGTCATCAAAAGGCAAACGATTTTAGTGAGAAGAGTGTATTTGTGACTTTATTCTAAAGGCTTCACTTTGTGTCTCTTCAGGTAATCCAGGGTGGTTGTGAGATGTATTTAGAATCATCTTGATGAAGAAGCCATCCTGGTATGTCAGATGTCATCTTGACCATCTACTGATCCAATAATTCATCTCACTATTAAGAATAAACGACAACTAAGCAGGTAAAGTCATCATCTGGGTAGCCTGCTGTGTGTTTCAAACACGTAAGTTACCTCACAAGCCTTCTCAAGGACCTCTCATATCTTGAGCAGTAATTTGACTGATTTCTGAAATGAAATTTCTTATATTTTTGAATATTTGAATATCTAAGGCTAATCACATATCAAGTAGGAAATTCAGTATCAGATTGTATTATATATGGATATATATATATATATATATATATATATATATATATATATATATATATATATATATAAAACCACCTCCTACATTGTAATACTAATGAACTAATGGTAGCAACTCATGATCAGATGCTAAAGATACACTCACTTCCTCATTGTCATTAACTGGCTGTTAAATTCTGGATGCTCCTGAATAAAGACATTCTCTAATTGTGGTCTTTTGAAAGTTATTCCATGAGTAATACCAGGGTACAGCACCACTTCTGAGCATGAATCGACTCCACATTGCTCTCAGCAGTCATGAACATTAGTTGTGCTACTTTGTAAAAGCAAGGTGTATATTTCTAGGTAAAGCTGCCCTTAACTCTTAAAACCTGAGATCCTCACTTTGCTTGGAGTTACATGCCATTTTCTAGCCTTCATATCTCAGGATCAGAGTAATCTACAAACATATAAAAAAAAAAAACCACAAGAATTATACTACTGTAGTATTAATAAAGGGTTATCATATCTTATTTAACCATCAATGTGTGATGACCTCAGCAAGTAACTGAATTAAAAAAACACAACTAAAATTCACTCATTTCCATTACTAATTATAATGAATAAAATATTACATTCCAGTTTAAATGCTAGAGGAGCATTCCAGTGCATGTGTACATACTCTGACTAATCAGCCAGAGGGGGTATTGCTACTGATATCACTGACCCAGATATTGGGTTGTTCTGCTCACACAGAGTTCAACTTTCAGAATAAGAGTTGATATACATTTATTATATATTATATAATATTGATATACACATTTAAATTCTGTTAATATTTACATCTCAAATGAAGACAGATTTTCTCCTGAAAATAACAGGTTCTAACAATTAATAAAACAGCAGGTATGGTAGTTAAAAGTATCATATCAGAAAATGCTCCCAGCAGACAGGCTTGCTTGAATCACTTTATCAGACGATATGTAAGTTACATGATAAATATATATATATATAATCCATTATGGAATAGGTTGCAAAATGTGCAAAAAGTGAAGCACTGTAAATGCTTTCCAGATGCACTGTATACAAAGATTACATAATACATGCAAGTAAACACACAAACAAATAGATTGTGGGTCTGCATATGCGCAGTATCAAACATCAATGAATAGAACAACTCAACAGAACACCATCATTTACTTGAAAATTGGGACCCTCTACCCTCTACCCAACATGGCTGTTGATGTGGCAGAGATGTGATGTGGCTCTGAGGAACACAAAACACACTAAAGCTGAACTGCGGCATTGGATTCAACCAGAAACTAAATATCCTGCTAAGGGAAACTGATTGAATCGAGAATGTGGAAATGTGAAAGGGGGCCTTATGTACAGATTCAATCTTTAATTTGTATGTATGACACAAAAAAATACAAAGTGTCGTGATCAAAAGTGCACAGGTTTTGCATGGCTTTTATATGAGCCTAAAACAGGTCAGTTCTGCCTATGCATACCTACTTTATAAGTGTTTCAGCCTGGACTGACCTCTCAATAAGTCACATTAAATGGCAGCCAATCAGAACCACCAAACTGAAGAAAGACAACACAAGATAACTTTCTCTGTCTGATTTTATGCTCAACCTTTTGATTTCAGACCAACATTCTCTTGTATATAAGGATTTATAGTAAGGAACAGTAAAGCGTGATACCAATTCCCTCAGCCACAGCCCAATAGAACTAGTGTAATCCACTATCTGTCGTTAGGCTCAACCTCCGCCCTTCTCACTTGCCTCTTATCCCCTGCCATCTCACTCCTTCTGTAATCTTAGCCTTCAACATCCTCCCTGCTGCTGTAACAGCTGAGAGTGTTGCCCAAAAGCCCCTGACATGAAGCCTTTAAGCATAGAGTTGTATGTCAAGTAAAGGGGGAAAGGAGATGAGGGAACCCATTTTGAAAAAGGAAAAGGCTGTCAGAAGCGATTCACCTTCACCTCCCCGGTCATATGCCACTGCCTACCCATTTTGACACCCACTAATTGTCTTTGAACTTTCCCCTGCAATGATTTCTCATCTCTTCCAGATTTATTTGGCACCACAGCTTCTTCGCATGCATCATGAGCACCGTTAATGAATTTTAGCAATCGGAGGATTATAATGTCAGCAATAGGTCATGAATAGGTCGCAAATGAGTGATTTGTTTCTAAACCTGGAGCCATTCATAATGGGTCTGCAGGAGGCAGAAGATAACTCAAAAATGGTGTTTATTAAGTTTTGTTGAAGTGCTTAGTCATTGCTGTGCATTAAAATGCTAATCGTCAGAAAAGCTCCTTAAAGCTTCCCAATCTCCCACAGTGAGCATTTCCCTCATTCTTGCCAGCAGTGACACTTTTAACAATAACCATGAAGCAGGATGACCAGAGTATAGATGATATGGATGATACGTCCCTCTTAGAAGTTGTCGAAAATAATGATTTAATTATTCAAGCACTGAAAAAACGTCAAAAGAGTCATTTTTCTCTCCACGAAACCAAGACTGAATCCACAACAATATCTTTTCAAATTCAGACAGTCTATGCTTTATTTATTGTGGGTGAATGCTACAACGTTTCAATGACTTGCATAGAAAGAAGGATGAAGGAAAAAAATGCATGGAGGTTTCAGTGTGAAGTGATTCACTTAAGAGAAAATTATCAGTTATGACTTCACATATCAGTGGGATTATGATTTCTAAAAATAAAGCCCTTTTATTTACTGTGCAAAACATTGCACTTTTGGAATTTGGCAGGATACACGTTATCTTCTGAGGTTTTATCTGGGTCTCCCCAGTGATACATCTGCCTAAGCAACCAATGATGCCACGGCCATCCATGGTCTAATAGAGCATAACTTGCCTCAATCTTTCTGGAAGAGCCTCCCAAGGCTAGCCAATGCAGGCACCTGCTAGATGACATAAGTCTTTATCTTCAAGGGAAAACAGATGTTCAGATTGTGTGTAAGCAGTAACTGGAGACAATGAGGTGATGCTTGATGTCACTCGTTGGGTGGGAACTCGCTGAAATTACTGAAAAAAAAAAAACAGGGAGAAGAGTCCATAATGCAGAACATATCCAATGGGTTGCAGTGTCACCAAAGATTATTGTCTGAAAGCTGAGGGAAAAATGCAAGTGTATTAATGTGATACAGCTCTTCAGGCATTCACTTAAAACTATGCTGAAAGATAAGAACAACATAATAGAATTCCATGGTCTACACACTCTAACAATTATATTTGACTGTTTAATCTGCATGGTCTTTCACATCGACACTGAGGCTGTATCCTACACTCTCATACTCACTCGTATACAGCCTGCTCTCACTTTAGTAAGAGATCTTTATTGTTTGATTCTTTCTGTGTGGTTCTTTTGTTCTTCATTTTGTTGTGTTTTTTCACTTTCGTGCTATCCGTTGTCAACCACAGGAGGATGGGTTCCCGTTTTGAGTCTCAAGATTTGTTCATCCCAGTCTGAGGGAGACTTTCATTGCCACTGTCTCCCATTGGCTTGCTCAAGAGAGGATTGGAGCCTGATTTCTGTAATGCTGCTTTATTATAAAATGCAACATACAATAAACTTTGATTGATTGATATTTTTAGTTGCAGTCCTGTGTTACCCTGAAACATGTGTGTGAATGCTCAGATTTTGGAATTGGAGGCCTGAACGAGTCAACTATAAAACAAACAAAATAAAATGGAAAGGTTGCGATATGAGGATCTAGGATGACAATTTCAGGAATTTTTTTTTTTCAAATGTATGTGATTGATACTGTTAATGTCATGTATCACTCCTGTTACACTCCTGTCTGCCTTTTTTGACTTTCTCCCACGTGCTTCTTAACACATGCTATGTTTTTGTTTTGGTCCTGTCTCCACCCTTGCTCTGCCCGTTCCCAGCTGTCTCTCATTCGTAACCCTGCCCATTCATCATTGTGTCCCAGGCATGTGTATTTCTGTCCTTGTGTTTAAGTTCCTGGTTTCCAGTCAGTCTTTGTTAGTCCTTGTTTGTTACCATGTGTTTGTTATTGGAGTTTTGTTTATGTTGGTGTGTTTCTCTGTTTGTCCCTTGTCTTTCTTCATCTGCTCAGCACACAATCATTACAGTTAATGCTTCCAGAATTGTTTAAAAAGTTCCTTTTAAAAGTGGCTGAAGGCCACGTGAACTAGAAGAAAAGCACAGTTAACACAAGCAGCTGAGCATGATGTGATCTCTTGATGACAATAGATGCCACACCATTCCATATTACTGGGCAGAGTGCTTTATTCTGAGGACAAATGCTGTGTCTGACTTTAATGGAAAAGCCAGACTGAAAGTGTCTCTCATTTCTGCTTCCTTTTGGCCCTCTGGAGGTGTGGGCCTTATCACTAGGAGTCCTGACTCTTTCCTAAACCTATCTCTTTCTATCTCTCCCCTCACCTTCCTCCTCTTTTCCAATGGAAGAGGCCCTGAGGTTCATCTGTTATGCAGGAGATAGGCATCGGCAGGTTGCGGTATGGGTGCTGTATGAACAAGTGGCTCTTCCTGCTCCCGAGTGGCTCTCTATGGACTCTGTTTGTTACCACTGAGTGAAATCAATAGTGCCAAAGAGATTAGGGAGGACCTTCATCTGATAAAACTCCAGAAAAAAAAGAAAAGAAAAAAAAAGCACAATCATATTCCTGCTCACTGTTGACTAATTGGACTGTCACAACCATTAATCATCTGCATACAGCACTCTGACAAGCCAAGATATTAAATACAGGAGAGAACTCTCACATGCATTGTTGATATTTGACTGCTGGCTATTGTTGATTATAAATGTGTCCCTCTTTAAATAATCCAATAACGGTTGGGTTTATAGGGGAGGACGGGGTGTGTGTGTGTGTGTTTGGTGATTCTGAAGGCATGCATTTTATTACACACTATCCTTGGGTATATCACACTGTATACTGTATACTGACATACTGTTTGGCAACAAATAATCCAAAGTAAAAGCAGTGGTTGTTGAACTATGCGAACAACTCCATTATTGCACTATATTCATACGGAATACATTACAGTGGTCTCTCTAAAGTAGTGTAATGTGTCACATTGTATTACTCAGGTAACAGATAACTCACACATCTGAAGAACATGCAAATCACACAGTCACACCACAGTCACAAATCCACACATTACATAATCATGTGAATGTGTAATTATTTTTGTTATAATTATGTTACTTCATAATACATTATGATAATTTTTCACATGTATTTATTTTTTTTTTCAACATAATAATGATTTGCATTTTACACAGCGGCAGTATGCCATCCAATTTGCAAGTAGGTCTGCAGGTAGCTTTCATTAACAAACTAAAGTTTTAACATAATATAGTTTCTTTCACAGCACTGTGAAACCCATTTTGAAGTCCTGCATCTTGTATCCACAGACATTTTCCTTATTGACCCAAAGTCAACATTATCAAAATTCCCAGACATTGAAGTTTTAGTGAAAGTTCTACCCCCCTTTCTCAACCAATCACCTCCCCCACCTGTCTTTAAAAGGCTTCTACTCACACACCACCTTTGCTTCTTTGCAGATGCTGACATATTGTTTTTCTCTCCATCCTCCCCACCACCACCAGTTTGGTCCTGTCAGTCACCCAGGAGGTTGGCTCCACCTTCCACACTTCGCATCATATTTTTGTGGAGAAATAAGGCCTAATAATGGTCTTTTGTCAGTGCAAGTTCAGATTAGCTTCAGCTAGTTATGCATTATGGCTCCCAAGTTATGGAACATGTCACTAATTCTTTGCCTTTGCTCTCCCTGTTCCTCATTTAAATATCAAACACTTCCCTAGTAAAACATCAATAAAACAAATGAAATGTGCTGCCTTTTGGGGCTTATTGCTATATTTCTATTATGTTTGGGTCACTCATGACTAAATATCTTATACTTCAACTCACTGGCCAGTTGAGGTATCTTACAGCTCCATATATAGGTGTACAATTACAAAGCATAGCACTTTTGTCATGTACAAATTGTCAGCTATCTCCTACTCCATTCATCAAAATGTTCTGACATGAAAACATGTTCAACCAAGAGCATAGGTTAAAAAAGCTGGACAATGTCAACAATTATGCAACAGCTGGGCTACACCATACAATGTAGATGTACGTGTTGACTGGACTACAAGGTAGCAGGAGTAAGCCTTATGACTGGAAGGTTGCCAGTTCGATTTTCTGAACTGGCAGGACATGACTCAAGTGCCCTTAAGCACTCCTGAGCTGCTCACTGGGCCCATGGAAAGACCTGCCCACCACTCCAAGAATATGATTTCACTAGTGTGTGTGTTTCATTGCATGTATGGCTTAAATGTGGAGGACAAATTCCCCTGTTTGCAATCACAGTAGGTCTATATGCCCATTTACATTCATTATATCATTATTCATATTATTATTATTATTATTATTGTTGTTGTTGTTGTTGTTGTTGTTGTTGTTGTTGTTGTTGTTGTTGTTGTTGTTGTTATTTTACAGGAATCCGTACTTGAGTTTCAATGTCCATATGGCTGAATAAAACATTTTATTTTGGGGAGCATTTCTATCAGTCCATTCATCATGAAATGTGGGCATAATGTAAAGAACAACTGCAAAGTTTGAAAACTGAAAAGTGAAAAACAGAGATACAAGGTTTTTCCAGGACAGCAATGACATTTAATACAGTTATTATACATGAACACCAACAATTGAACCTACTGCCCATGTTATTTAGGGGGGGTGGGGGGTGGATAACCAAAAATTATTTGTTAGACCACAATGTTTAAGTAACAAGGACATTATTTGAGGAATAAATTATTAAATTAAATTAATAATTAAATTATAAAATAATGATATTTAATTATAAATTATCAGGGGTTAGAGTCTCTCTCTTGTATTTTTAAATTACTCTTTAAATACATCAAAGGCTTTCAGCCCTCACACAGACATTTACCTCACAACACACATACAGAGGAGCTAGTAAAGGTGAGGTAAAAAGAACCAAAAATCCATAAACACAAATCCTCTTCACTTTTGAGCCAGTGCATAGAACGAAAGTAAAGGGGTGAAAAAAAGGGAAAAAAAACATCATTATACTTGCCCCGATCCTCGTCTTAGCCTGATTAAGTAATCTATTGTTTCTCCCCAGAAGGCAAACAAGTTAATATTTATGGATGTGGGGAGATAATTGTCATTCCCATAATTGTGCGATTGTGAACCATTTAATTCTGCAAACTCTCCACTCAGCCACACGGACTCAACTAATATGGCCCATTTAATTCATTTTCATAAAAATCAATACAGTCCTTTAGGGGGACAAAGGTAAATGACTCCATTAAACGCCAAGCTCTAATCAATGCATAATGAATATGTGATGTCTTGGGGAAGGTTAGCCGAGGTCACGTGTGTGGACGTGCCATGCATAACCTTATTTGTAGGTTTAGATTAATTCTGCCATCCCCTTTTAGTCAACTTTGATTCAAAATGGCACCCCAATCACTACTAAAATATTTCCTCAAATAACTTTGTCCGCTCGTGTTATCAAAACAAGGCTATGGTCAATTCCAGATAGATGGGTGTTTGATGACAGACGTAATGAAGATGTATTGGTCAGGATTTCAGCTTTACCATTAGGGTGGGTGTTGTTGCCATTAACAGTCAATAGGAGCAGGATGAGTAATCAGAAGGCTGACCTTGCTCAAACAGGTTAATTTCAGTGCACCACTTTTTCATCTGTCTGTAGAAGCCACACGCACATACCAATGGGCCAGTTAAGTGGTAAATCAATATTAATACTATTGCTATGGTGTACATGAATAACAAGAATATTAGTGCATTTGTATTTATGAGCGGTATAAGGAGAGATATACCCGAATACACATCTGGACTGTGTGTGACTGTTCTGACAAACCATTGAAAAAGTAAATTATAAAATTATAAAATATTATTGCTTTTTTGTCAGTCATAAAATCTTTACCCAGCTTTTATATATTTGTACATAGTCCTGTGCAGAAGAGACACACATGCACAAGCGGAGCAATGGTCTTGGAATTTATGAAAAACCTAAAGCCTGCTGTGCAAAAAAAAAAAGTCAATATTAAATCTTGATGGAATACTCTAACAAGTGATATTACTTAATTGTAGTAGATATGGAGTGATAATGAGCTTTGTAATGAGGTTCATTAGCCAGGAAAATGCCCCCCTCTTCTACATTGCCAGAGCAGCAATGGAGTAATTTCCAATTCCAGTGCTTTAACAAGCCAAGCATGTGACTTGCTGTTGGCTAATAATCCAGAGGAATTCAGGTGAAACCTAGGCAAGATGTGCACATTATTATGTGGCAAATATTAAACAACTATAGTAAAGTGGCAACATACTGTCAACCCATGCCAGGGGAATGGGGGTGTGACCATAAAGACTCAGCCAAAAGTCAGCACAGGGATGCACACAAAACAACCGGAGTGGAGCAGAGTGACTCACAGGGGGCTTTATTTGCACATTATGCACAAACACCAATGTCAAATGACAAACTCAAATACATGACCCACAAAGCTGCTAAAGGCACTTGCCTCCTACAACCTCATCATCAGTCCTCAGTGTGGCTGGGGAGCTCCTTTTATGCTTCCTTTAATGCGCAACAATGCTGTGGCCAGCACAGCTGCAGTGTCACCACCTCATTCCCGCCATACCCTCTTCAAGGAAACATACAGTCTAGTGCTACATTTAACTGGATTCTGCAAAATGCTATAAATAATCCATAATACCATGGCATGTTTTAACTGTCACAATACATGGAAGGTAATAATCATCATTCAGAGTCAAAGTGGCTGAAATACAAGGAGAGAGAGGTCCAGGCCTCCTTTTCCCCAGCCACTGGGGAAACCCAAGCACTACCAGGGCAGCTGGGACATAAAATCTCTGGAGCTTCCTAGGGGTCTCCTTCCAGTTGGTTACATCTGGAACACCTTCAATTGGAGGTGAATGGGGTCAAGACATCTTGCTTTACCGCTGCAGTTTGAAACAGCAACTGCATGATTGTAGCTGATGCACCTAATCTTATCCAACTTATGATCCCACTTACCTTCATGCAAGAAGAAGACCACAAAATATGTAACCTTTTCAAGTGTGACATACTCTACCTATATAGGAGACTTTGCTCCTGTCAAACATGCCAGATATTGTTTTATGAAGATCCTAGACTACTCAGATTTGTCTTCATTTGTATATATCAACAGAATTTAAATATTTGTATGAATTTGACCACATCTGTAATGATTGCACATGCAGAGCAAATGAAGAAGAAAACAAGGAAGGTGGACGTACGTGCTGGGGTTGAGGATTTGTTAAACTAAGGAAAACAGATTTACAAACAAATGAACTGATAGGATCCCTGACAAACAAAAGGCCTGACCAAGACAGACTGAAACAAATACAGGGACACATTACAAACACCTGAAGCTGGGAAATGAATGGGCAGGGTTAATCATGAGACACAGATGGGAAAGAGCGGAGCAAGGGAGGAGACAGGACCAAAACAAACACAATGCTTCTGAGCACATGGGGGGGAGACAAAACAGGAAGGCAGGAGAGTAGAAAAAGAATGATACATGACAACATCTTGATCAAAAATTTATTTACACCTACATTTTTTTTTTGGCTGAAAATGCAATAATTTTAATTAATTATTTGTAGTGAGTGTAAACAATATTTACAATAGAAATTCTTCATAATACTAGACAGTGGTAAAAGCAAAACAGAATGACCTATTATTTTTCTTATCTATGTGTGTGGGTCAGTATTATCCAGTCTCTGGAACTTTTTTTCTGAAATCTGAACACTGTGTGAACATTTTCCTTCTCATTTTTCTTCAAATCCCAATTTCTGTCTCAGTGATGTCATCAGCCCAACCCCACAGAAACCTTTTTTGCTCCTTCTCCTTTCCTACTGCTCCTTTCCTACCCCAGACTAAGGTGGAGGAGTAGAGGAGAGGACAGGAGCAGGAGCAGTGGAGAGAATCAGCCATAATTGGGGAAATGGGACATCTGATCCCTTTCATATATGATGCTGACAACTAATAGACTGTGCCAGTCACAGTGCTCACCTTCAGCCACAACTAATACTGCCTCATAATCACAGCTGCTGCACAGAGCCGTACATATACAGCACTTCGGGCCATTTGGGTGTGTTAACTGTGAATCAAAATTCATCTCATCTCATACAGTGAACATTATAATCTCACAATACTTCCAACATATGTTGCGATGAGAGTCAAGGCCAAGGCCAGAGGAGGAGGATTGACAAGAAAAAGCATTAACATTTTGGATGCAGCCTTGGAGTCTGTATGCAGATTGAGCATGTACACATGGACAGAGTAGTACATATACTAGAAGGCTCCTTTGGCATTTAAACTGGGAAATATGAGTTGGATATGTGTGAATGTCAGATGTTTTCTGAGCTGGATTACTCAATGATAGTTTATCTCACATAGTTTATCATGATGAACAATGATGATATGGTCTTGTAGTTCATCTCGATGAATGTATCATGTCTGTAGGTTAGTCTGATCCTGAGTAATGAAGTGTAAAATAAAATGGTATGTAACTGCCCACAAAATGCAGATTTTACATTCTAAGAGTTAGACAACTTGAGGTTAATCCATTCCACCAACCTGGAGCATGCCATTCTTTTGCAGAATGCAACCATTCTCACACTGACTATTAAATGCTCAACAAGCACACTAGAGGTCCCTGCACAGGTTTCCAGCAGTCTTCTCAAGGTTCACAAAACACATATATTACATTTACATTTGTGGCATTTAGCAGATGCTATTTTCCAGAGTGACTCTCTAGACAGAAAGGGCTAAATTCTCCTGATGTTGTAAAAGAGACATTTGCATGACCGAGTCAAGTTTGTAACATGAGCTGAGAATTATAACTGGTCATCCACAACTATACCGAGGCTTTGTGCTTCTGCAGATGGAGTGACCAGTGAGTTTTCAAGGGAAATGGAGAGATCAGGATGAGAACCAGTGGTTCCAGGAATGAATAGTAGTTCAGTCTTGCTGGGGTTGAGTTTGAGGTGATGGGCCTCCTTGATGAGATATTAGAGAGGCAAGCTGAGGTACAGGATGAGACCTGGATGTCGGGAAGGTTGGAATGAGAGGATGAGTTGAGTGTCATCAGCATAGCAGTGGTAAGTAAAACCATGAGAAGATATTACTTTACCAAGAGAAATAGTGGAGAGTGGAGAGTCAGCATGGAGCAGATATGCACCCTGCCATGTTACCTGGTAAGAATGCTCTTCCAGGTGTGATGTAAACCATCGTAAGGCAGAACCAGTGATTCCAAGGCTACCAAGGACTGACAGGAGGATCTTGTGGTCTACTGTGTAGAGAGGTTCAGGAGAATTACAGACAGATGAGAGTTTGGCTGATCTTGCAGCATGGAGTTTTTCAGTGACAGCAATCAGAGCAGTCTTTTTGTTTTCTTTAAAGAAGGTGACAAAATCTTCTGGGGTAAGGGTATTTGGAGCAGGGGGGTAGGATGGTTTAGGAGAGAAGACAGAGGAGAGCTTGCATGGATCAGATGCTGATGCTTCCGGTCTCTGTCTGTAAAAGAATGATTTTGCAGTAGTTACTTCCACTGAAAACCAGGAAGGGAGAGCAAAGTAAGCACTGAGATCTGAGTCCTGTTGCATTTTTCTCCTCTTTCTTTCAGCCAGCCTCAACTCTCTTCGGTTGTTGTGTGGAACCTCTGTCAGCCACAGGGAAGGTCTGGAGGATTTTGCAGGTCTTTGAGAGAGAGGGCAGAGAAGGTTGACTGAAGAGAAGATGGATGAAAGGAAAGTGATTGTAGCAGTTTCCAGTGGGAGTGAGGAGAAGGGATCAAAATGTGGAAGGGTGGTTAGAATAGTGGAGGTAAGAGAAGCTGGAGAGAGAGTATGAAGATTATGGTGAGTGGTAGAAGAAGTTGAGGAGACAGTGTATGAAAACAAAGGTGTGTGTAGGACCAGACTGGTTAAAGGTGAAGTCAAAAGAAAATAGAAGTTGGAGAAGACATGATGACTGCAGTTTCTCAAATGGAAGGTTGAAATCACCAATGAGAATAAGTGAAGTCTCAACAGAGAGACTACTCCGGAGAGTGTCCACTTCATCAGTGAAATTGCCCAATGGACCAGGAGGTCAATAGAGAACAATAGGAAGAGATATTGCAACAGCGTGGCATTCAAAAGAAGAAATGTCAAGATATGAAAGTGTAAGTGGAGTTGATTTCCACCCCTGAGAGACAAGCAAGCCTGATATCAACTAACAGGATAGGTACACAGATAAGGCAGACAAAAGTTACTACAGAGTCTAATGAAGTAAATCCAAGGAAACAGTCTAACCCTACAAGCAGAGAAAGATACCAAGTAAAAAAACTGCAAGCACACTACACATGTACACACTTTTTTCATGGTAACCATCAGCAGAATATGAAGTACTCAGTGTCAGCTAAGCTCATAATGCCTCCTTCCACTTGACGGCCTTTCTCACTGCCAGTGTCCACTCAGTGGTTCTCTAGTTGGCACCATAACAGGCACAACAAGCTTTTCACCACAGCTCTGTACAATCTCTTTCACAATGGCGGTCTTAAACAGGGTCTGTTCACACTTCATGTCCCCATCTATTCCAGAACATCCAAGCATGTGTTTGGTAAAGTTTGTGTGATGTTTGAATTACTTAAATAAACCCAAAAGAATAGAAAGGTTTTTATTGACACCATAGGCTACCTTTGTCTTCATTTGAGATGTAAAACTTAAAAGAATTGAAATATTTGTATGAATTTGACCATGTTTTGATAAAACATTTCTTGGTTAATTCCAGAGTGCTTTTGAGCTGGAAATGCAAGAATGTTCAGTTATTTGTATGGTTAGATTGGACAAGGATATAATAATACATTTTTAACAATATTTGACAGTAGTCCAAATAAAATAAATAAATAAAACAAACAATAAAATATAATTTATTACATTTGTTTTATTTATGCTCTTAATTATTTATCTTATGTAGCTTCTCAGGACTTTTATTCTGAAATTTGAGCAATTAGAGCAAACACCTCCTTTCTTCTTAACCCAGTATCTGGGTAAGTAGTGTCATTAGCCCTGTCTCCTCTCACTGATCAGTTGGAGTCTTTATGCAGGTTGAGCATGTACACATGGACAGAGCAGTAAACACCTACTGGAAGTCTTTTTTGGCATTGAAACTGGGATTGAATTCAGTTGGAAATGAGTGAATTTTAGCAGTTTTCCAAGCTGGATTAGTGGCTGATAATTCATTACACAACAGTGAGATGAAAACATAGGCTAAGTCTTGTAGTGTGTTATCATATGTGTATCATGTATGTACGTTAATCTGATCCTGAGATATAAAGCCTAAAATATAGGCATGTAACTGCCCACAAAGTGAAGATCTAGGGTTCTAAGAGATCCTGGGTTCTAAACATCCAAAAATTATGAGTTTCGTACATCAATCACTGACTGTAAAAGTTTATTACATGACCCTACATATCAATTATATTTACACAAATAGTTGTGATGTCTTTGCAGTGCAAATGTGCACAGAATAAAGGAGTGAGCCCTTTGACTGTGTCCTGGACTGCAAAATGAAACATCTGATATCAGGACTCAACAGGTGCTAATAACCAATTTTTTTTGTAAAATTGTGTTAAGAAGCAACAACCCTGAACAGAAACCATAATGATTCATAAAGTGAAACCTAAGCAAAGGGTAGTCTGTAATTTTAATCATCAGACAGATATGCAATAATTAACAGTATACATTCTCTCTCTCTCTCTCTCTCTCTCTCTCTCTCTCTCTCTCTCTCTCTCTCTCTCTCTCTCTCTCTCTCTCCAACTCATTCCTACTAGTTGCCCAAGAGCTTGACAGTTTTGTATTTACAGTTTGGGTGGAAAAAAAAGAAGCAGATCATTTCTGACCCCTCATCAAAGCAATTGCCATAATTACAGTTTGGCAACAGCTGTCACAGGAGCCATTAGATCTAATGAGACATTAAACATCTCCTTTTCACAGACATTATCTTTCCTTGTCTTGTGAAAGGCAGTATATATCCATGGAGCGAGTGCCAGAATGTAGAGAGCAGACTTCATTCGTTGTTATTCTGCCATTAAATGCAGTATTATATTATATCCTGTGGCCAGAATCCAGCAGACAGAGAATATGACAATGACCTACAAACCAGACAGGGAAGGGTTTACCCAAAAGCATCTTGGGACACAGATGATTCTTTAAGTAACCAACAAGATGAGCATTCTCTCTTCCAGTGGAGACATTTCTAAGATTTTTGGAGGAAATTGCACTCTGGTCAGTATTTTTGATGTGACTGTATGATTTTATTAACTGGGCATAACTGGCTACTGCAAGTAGTTCAGGCAATAGCATGAATCACAATAGTAATAGAATAACCTTAATAATATTTACAATTATTTCCAGACACTGTTCACCTGAATCATGCTAAACTTCTTTACATATTCATACTAATATGCCTAAAGTCAGTCATGAATTTGATTTTCATTCTCAATCTGAGGAATGCTCACATTATTCATTGTTGTAAATTAGCAGAGTTCAGTTTAATAACAATTTAGCATTTGTTTTTGTTGCTTTATTCACTATTATCAATTACTCATATATGTTATATTCATTAACAAGTAACATGACATATTTCACACCAGCATTTAATTACTTTTTCATCTTCTTATGGCTATAACTCATAAACGTCCAGGATCTACAGTTAAATTTAAAGTATAAATATATTTCATAAGGTGTATAAAACATATTGGCACTGTGGGCAGGCTTTACAAGTCCTGCTGGAAAAGGAACTCACCATCTTCATTAAGCTTGTCAGCAGATGGTAGCATGACGTGCTCTAAAATTTCCTGGTAGACACTGCATTGACTCAGGACTTGATGAAGCACAGTGGACAAACATCAGCAGATGACATGGGTCCTAAACCAGACTTTGGAAACTTCACATTGATCTTCAGACACTGTGGCTCTCCACTCTTCCTCCAGACTTAAGACTGTAGGTCACTTGATTTCATATGAAAAGAGGAGAACACAGTCCAGTTCTTTTTATTCTCAAACCATGATGCTTCTGACATTGTTTCTGGTTCGTGAGTGACTTGATGTAGGAATGCTGCCTTTGTAGCCCCTTTCCCGGTTTGTATCTGTGGATGGTGGCTCTTAGTGCAATGATACCAGCCTCAGTCCTTCTTATAAAGCTTATTATTATTATTATTATTATTATTATCATTATTATTATTATTTTTTCTCACCATTGTTGGTATTATTATATTATTATTATTATTATTATTATTATTATTATTATTATTATTATTATTTCCTCACCATTATTATTATTATTATTATTATTATTATTATTATTATTATTATTATTATTATTATTGTCTCACCATTATTATTATTATTATTATTATTATTATTATTATTATTATTATTATTTTCTCACCATTATTATTATTATTATTATTATTATTATTATTATTATTATTATTATTATTACTTTTGCAGAACATGGTTATTTTCATATAATACATTTTGATATGACAGTGATGTAATGCTGACAACAACAACAGCTTTGCAACACAACCCATCAATAATGTCAGTTTCTTTGGATTGAAATTCAATTCTAAACTTGAGGTCAGCTCAATTCTGCTGATGAATTCTTACACCCACTCATGAAAGAATCCATTTCCATCATAATTCACTGAAAGGGTCTCGTCAGGCCTGGTCTGGGATCATATTAATCTGATTCCAGGCCTGTAGGGAGACAGTGTAATATAATCCACTTATAAATGGATAGTGACCAGTGTCCCAGGCTTGTCATAGAATAATGACCCCGTACATTACAACACACAGAACATGGATCATGAATGAGGGAGACAAGGGTGGCTGTGTGGGATGAATATGAGAACTGATGGGTTCAGTGTAATTAAAGAAGTGACCACATAGCCACAGATCAGTCCAGATCAAATTTAAGTGCAATAAAGTTATCACCCGAGACACAACTTAACATAGAAACAGACTTTTTTCTGGAGTTAATTCAATCATAAATCATAGATAGACACTTCACAAGAGCTGTCAAATTTGTTATTAAGTATATCACACATTTGGAAAATGGTTCTATATAGTGTTAAAAAGATTCTTCCATTGGAACACATTTGATATTTCACTGTATTTTCCACCACTCCGGATATGTGTGCTCACTGCCCCTTAGTATGTGAATTCACTAGTGTGTATGTGTGTTTCACTGTCTGCGAATGGATTAAATGCAGAGGACAAAAAAGCTCTAAAATGACTAAAATAAAATATCTTGCTTTACATTCAATTCCATTGAAGATTTTTGACTTTTGCCATAAAGTGACCATTTGGAGGTAGATGTTTTTTCTTTGGAGAATGATGTGGTAGATGTGGCATTATGAATGTGAAACAGCAATGCTTGGCTGAGGGCAGGTACCAGTTAATAGCTTGTTACTGAAGACAGAAGCATTTTTGTGTTGAGAATCCCAGAACTAGAGCATGGAACAGTCCACAAGCACACAGGAAATGCAAGTCTGTGCACACCCATTTTTTAGCTGAACCCCAACTTTGGCTCTAACACCACCCTTGGCGAATTTGGTACAGCATATAGTGTGCTGCCACAAAAAATCACTCTCATCTTTGAGAGTAAATTAATGCCAAGGTTCTACACTTGAAGGCTAAACCAGTGCGAATATGTAAATACACTGGTTTTGTGAAATCACAAAATCAACAAATTCAAAATGAGCTTTTTCTTGATTAACTCTTCAAACCTGAGATCTGCAGTTGCATGCCTTTCTAGGATTTGTTACTCGGGACTAGATTAGACTACAGACATGATACATATATCATAACAAACTAAAAGACTTATCAATGAGTGATCCAGCTTGAAAAATAGCTACAATTAAGTTGTTTCCAACTAAATTAAATCCCAGAATAAATCCCAGTACATAGAAATTGCTCTGTTCACATCTACATGCTCAACCTGCATCCAGACTCTGACTGATCAGCATGAGCATGAGCATGAGCTGACCCACATATTGGATTATAGAGTAAACTGACCTTTGCTCTTTTCTTTGCCCATACAGCATTATCATTTTAGAATAAGAGAAGGCAATACATACATAAATGCATACATAACAAAAATAATATTTAAAAATATATTATAGTCAATAATCTTGTCAACCTGATCAATATAAATAACTGACAAACACTCTGGATTATCAAATTTCCACAGGATTTCTGAGATGTTTTTAGTCTTGAAAAGCAAAATAAATAAATAAATGAGGTACAAGTACATTTTTGATCAAACCTTCATACACATCAAAATTCATACACATATCTAAATTCTGTTAAAATGAACATCACAAATTAAGACATATTTAAGCCTAGGACCTCCTGAAATAACAATATCTGTGTCACTGTCTCTTATAATACCATTTTTATTTTTTGGTGAATAAAAGTATGTCAAACTATGAAAACACCCTGCAAAATTAGCCTAGGCTTCTACAGGTTAATATGGGCCCTTTAACACTCATATAAACACAACTATACACATGCAAACTCAAGCATACAATTGACTCCCTTGAGGACACATTTCAACTTCCAACAAAAAAAAAGTCAGTTTCCACAGTGACGCATCTGTGAAAGTCTCTCATCAGGGCTTTGAATCTGTGTGTGATTTGCAACACTTTTTCTCATCTCATGAATAAACCTAATCTCTGACTAAGGCGAGACAAGCAGCAGATACAAAAACAATGGGCAGGCATATGAATTCTCATGGTCAGGAGCTGGGTTCGGGCCACCACAGTCTTCCCATGTCTGAAGTTTACTTCCGTCTCTCTCGCTGCATCTCGCTCAGCATCTTGAATGATGAATTAAATATCTGTTTTTGAGACACTTCTACACAAAACCAATTACGGCTCTGCAAATAAATATTTAATCTGTGTATCCAGAGGCAATTTATCATCCCTCAGCAGCCAACCTTGACCAGCATAGCAGGGGGGAAAGGTTTAATTTGCTTTTGCGGCTCTGGAAAACGGTATGGATTTGGACTACAAAGGGTCTGTTTTTTACCCCCCTGCATGCACAGCATTGGAATTCCATTCCTGGGGTTTTGACGTGCAGTATCACAGTGCACCGCTGGGGTTATTTCATGCAAAGTCGTGAAGACATATCCGAATTGGCTCATACATGGACATGCATGCTTACATGATTTATTTATTTATTTCACATTTATTTATTTATTCAGTTGCTTTTCAAAGCTGTAGTATTGATGTAGTGCTGAAAATTTTAAACCCCAATGTGTTTTTTTGGTTTTTTTTTTAATCCATGACACATTTCTTTCTGTGCAAAACTGGTTTGAGCTTCAGCACCACGGACAGCACCTGTCATTTCTTCACTGCCGCCTGGTGGATACTGGTCACACAGCAGTGGGCCATCTTAAGGGCCAATCAAGAAGAAGTTCAAATAATACTCAAGGTAGACTGGAGGTAGGCTGTCCTAGAGGTGTCTTAATTCATTTTGAGAGAGTAAAAGTCCAATTAGAATGTCTGGAAGTCTAGAATGAAACCTCTGATGCAGCATATTGTACTGAAGATCTTTATAGCTCTTCCTTTCGTGTCTTTAAAGCAATGTGACGTAGCTGAAATACGGTTGGTGGGAAATTGTGGTGATGCATAAAAGGTATAAATGTATCCCTTGTATCTTTCACATGCTTCTGCTGTTCATTGCAAATCACACTATCCAGTGGCAACTTTCATGCAGAAATGTCAAACTACAGAGTTTGACATTTTGACATTTTCATTTATGAATTTTTCATAGCCGACATGGTCTAAAGAGGACTGCTATTCAATGTGCTGGATAAAATGGAAGGTAAGACAGCCTTTATAAAAAGCAGGATTAAAGCAGAAGACAAGTTAAATGGTCCATATCATAGAAAAACATTTTTATAATGGTTTGATCTTGTACATAAATATATTTTGAACATCCCAATCGATATGTTTAATATCATTAATTATTTTGAAAAATAAGCCTGTTTTGACTTTTTTTGCACTGATACATCTCTCTATTTAACTTATTCAGTTTTACTATGTGCAAATTTCAAAGTGTATAAGGAGTGTTCAGTTACAGGTATGAAATGTGGTATGTTTTGCATCATAAATAGTCACAATTTATTTTACATGACCAATTTCCAACTTTAATTAAATTAAACAGACTGAACAGTACTGTGCCCTTTAGATATATGCAGCCACAAATTTGTTCAGATAAAAAGCAATGAATGAAGAAAGTACTACAGATGAGATGACACAGACAAATCAACACACAACTGAGTTGAAATCAACACCAACATTACTGATTGCACAAAAACTACAAAAATGAAAACTGTCATTTGATTACCTTAATCTACACTTAAGCATAATTAAGTCACCAAAACATAACGTAACCTTAACCTACTTCTTAATCTACACCTAAACCTTAATTTTGTCCTATGAAGACTCATATGTCGGTAACACATTTCTAGCAATTGTGGCAAATGATTGAAATAAATTAAATATGTGATTGTATGTGAAGAGCATTTTAAATTTTAAAATTAAAAATTAATGAATTTTTCCCCATTGTGTGGTATCTGCACAACGAGTTGTTGGTAACTGAAGAAGATTTGTGTGTGTGTGTGTGTGTGTGTGTGTGTGTGTGTGTGTGTGTGTGTGTGTGTGTGTGTGTGTGTTTCAGTCAAAGGTTCTACCAGTGGCTGCTGATACTTTTAGTAGATACAATTTGTAAAAATATATTAATTATATTATGTTGCCTTAAGGATAGAGGTTAGAATAATGTACTTGGAACATTAGTTATGGCTGCTTTTATTGGAAATACATTTAAAAAATAACAGAAAAAATCAGTCTGTTCTACGTTTAGACTTGTGCTCAGACATTTTTATTGTTTCTCTGCGATTTTGCCTGCTGATAAATTTCAGCTTATTCCCCACTGACCTCTCCTGACACCCCGGGGAGTTTATTGAGTGAAAGCGAGAAACTCCAATATTGTTTTACAAACCTGACATGTCATGTTCTATCTGCTGCCTCCTCACATCTTCCAGATTGACTGATAATAAACCAGGGAAGGGAGAAAAAGTTTGCTCAACACCTTGTTGCTGAGTTTCCAATGAAAATTTAAGGGCATGTTTTTTTAAGAGGCTGAGGGTTGGCAGATGAGAAGAAAATCGAAAGAGTAGCAGAAGAACATTTCATTCCACTAAATATGGCGGGTAGATGCATTTGCTTTCGTCTGCAGACAGCGAATACAGATGAGTGGATGTGCATTTGTGTCACCCCCACAAGGTTCGCCTCTGTCAAATTTGCATTTCATGGCCTTTCAAGACATTGGTTTTCCGCATGTTGTTCCACGTCGCTGTTTGTGGTTTTTTTTTTTTTCTTTTGTTCTTTTTTTCCACACCTCTTCTGTGCATTCAGATAGAGTATATCTCATTTAGTTGGATCCTTGCAAGATGCTGGCCTCAAACAATCTCAGGATTCTTTTGCGCTCTGGCCTGCTTTGAGAAGAGAATAATTTATGTGCATCTCAACTGATAGAGTTCAGTTATTCCTTGTTTTTTTTTTTTTGTTTTTTTTACATGAGCCATGATGTGCAAAGCATTTCCTCCATCTCTAAACAAATGGTTGTTATGGCTGGCATTTAAGATAGATGAGTGCACGTAGAGTGATTTGTTGAGTTTACAGAATAATATGTTGTATGCATGTGGGCACAGCATGAGAGAAGTCAGTCAATAGGGTTAAGAGGATAAAACAGGGGAAGCAGTAATGTAAAAGGTTTCATATAAATTGCTTGCTAAGTGGGTTTACTGTGTGATTGTTGACACTATTAAAAAAATAACCCCTGCAGCAAAATCACTGCAACTCACAAGGCTTGATGTTTATTACATTAGATTGTGAGAAAATTTCAGCAGAAATCCTACAAAAGCTCTAGTGCTTTAAATACTCTACAGCCCTTATAGTAATGAAGAGTGTGCACTTCACTATTGCCAGGTACATTAGTTCAGTACATCTCCTGCTATTCTAGTGCATCTCAAAAAATTACAATATCAAAAAAAGCTCATTTCTGTGAATTGTTTATTTAAAAGTGGATAAAAACTGTCATATATACACTTATAGGAAATACTAACTTCCTGTTCCATTATGTTCAGATATCTGTATTGGTAGATGTGGAAAAAGAAGGGTCAGTCAGTTATCAGTGGATATTGATTTCACAACCTCCTGTCAACCCTTGGGAGATCATTACTGATACTCTCAGCTGAAAAAAATTGGAAATGTCTAGATATGACTTATATCACTATACTTTAAATAGTATACATTATGCAACACTACAATAGAATTCAGAATTCTCCACACTAAGTGGCAGTACACAAAAACACACACACACACACACACACACACACACACACACACACACACACACACACACACACACACACACACTAATGCATTGTGGGCAGTGCATACACATACTGTAAGTAAGTGTAAGGACTAATTTAAGATTTGCCAATTTATTTATCACCTACTATGTGTGTTTTTGAGAAGAAGGAGGAAAATGGAATGACCCTTTGTGGGCATGGGGCAAACATACCAAAATCCTCACAGTGGACAGTGTCCAGATCCATGTGACTGACAGTGTGACTGTACTGCCCATTTAAATAAATATTTAACATCTTATTATATAATTTTACAGACAATTATTTCAGTCAACCAGTCAGTCAGTCATTATGCTAGCTGCTTTTTCCAGAATAGGGTCACGGTTAATCAAGAGCAAACCTGGAGTCATCGGGTGCATGTCAGAAATACCCCCTGGATAGGGAGGGTATTTATAACCAGTCTATCACAGAGTAGCACAGAGACAAACATAGTGACTTAGGGGGCAATTTAGCATGGTCAATTCACCTACCACGTGCATTTTTGGGAAGTGGGAGGAAACCGGAGCACCTGGAGGAAATGTGTGTGGACATGGGGCAGACAATTATTTGCTTCTCATAAATCACTGAAAACTCTTGCTGGTGTAGAGTGGTCTACAGTGTGTGTAACCCATTTGATTATCACAGTTTATGTTATCAAGTAATAATAATAATAATAATAATAATAATAATAATAATAATAATAATAATACATACATACATACATACATACAAGCATACATATATACATACATATATAGATACCAAATTATATATGGTCAACAGAAATCCTGTGATAAGAAAGTGACCTATAATGAATTGATCTGTCAGGTGTTTCTAATAAAAGTGAGCTTGAGCTTGAGATATGTATTAATCAACAAATTGAAAATATCATTAACCCCACAGCCTGGCCATTTGCAGTAACCCTAGTAAATCATGTGACATTAATCTCAATAGCACACAAGACAAACCACATAGCAAAGTAAATCAAGCCATTTAAATTTGGCTGAAAATATTTGTATTTATTTTAAATTATTATTACACATATTATTTGTGGGTTTTTTTTTTTTTGCTATCTACAGTCAAATCCTTAACACACATCAGGTACAAATAAATCGATCCCTGTGTTCCAAACTTTCTCATGACTATGGGAAGATAAAGCAAGAGTGATAGAGTGAGAAAGGGACAAAGAGGAGAGAGGGATGCCTGTGTGAATTTACTGATGTACAAGTAAAGGCAGGTACAACATCTTAAGGTAAAGAATTGTGCATTTTTCTTTTCTTCTTCTTCTCCCTTTTTCACATTGAGTGACTCAATTTCATGCTCCATTGCCATATCTGGAGCAATGCTGCATGAAATCATTTCAGTTCAGGGATTTCAAGGTAACTGAGTGTTTCAAAAACTCCCTAGATAAAGGGTTGTATTACTCTAGACCAATCCTGCTTATTATTCCTACACACAGACACACACACACACACACACACACACACACACACACACACACACACACACACACACACACACACACACACACACACCTGTGATGCCAAAATCTTGTATCTGTACATGAGAAATAAAAGAAACTCAAAACTTTCATTGGATGTAATTTTGTAGTATTTCTGTTGATCTGTTGACAAAATGTATATGTTTTCATAATCTACAGAAACAAAACACTCCTTCGCATCCTTAAGAAAGGAATCTCTGAATATCACTGACACAGAGGAATTTGTATTAGCAGTGTAGCAATGTCGCTATACTACCTGTCAACTAGCAGTTCTGCATGGCCCAAGCAAGCCTGCTTTTCTTGTTGTACCAGAGACGTGGTCCAGTGTTAAGCTGAGCTAAAATCTGTTATTATGTGAGTTGTCAGATGTTGTAGTAGGTTTGGATAAACCAGACATCTTCAGCTTCATATCACTCTGGCTTTATCTGGGATTTCTCTAAGGCGGGGGTTCTTTTCCACTTCATGGCCCACCTGTTGATAACTAGAAAGCATAATGGACCACAAGAAAACAAAACTCAGCTTTAATATAAAATTGTTTTTGCCTGACAATGAAAACCTGAGAATTGGGGCCTGAACAATAACTTAACAACAACACGTCTTCACTGAAAACATCTGTCCCAAATGTAAATACGGCTACACACCAGCTGTAGGCTGTTAACCAATTACTTGTTTCCTGATAAAAAGCTTTTGTACATTATTTTTTTAAGTTATTTATTAGTAAGCATGGAAAAATAGATAGATAAAACTGTTAGATAGATAGATAGATAGATAGATAGATAGATAGATAGATAGATAGATAGATAGATAGATAGATAGATAGATAGATAGATAGATAGATAGATAGTTGGTATGGAAAAACATTTGCTAATGCATGTGGTGGGTTGTCTAATATGAGGGCACAAACAATATTTCATAACTTCATAAAAGCCTGGAAACGTTTCACAAACAGGAATTATTTATCAAAGTCTGAGAGAAGCAGAGCAACAGCAGTACCTGCAGAAAGGGTTTTCTTTTTTTTCCCCTCCCTGTGTCAGTGAGTGCGTACGTACGTACTTTAGCAGATGTCCCATTCCCAAAATAGCGAGTTATAAATCCAATCAGCACTCGTTCACATCAGAGGAGGTAAATGGTCTTGAGCAGGTGTGTGGAGAAGCATTTACTCTCTAAGTGCCTTTAAGTCATCCTCGTATGGCAGTGGAGAGAGGAGCTTCTGCCATCTGAAAAAAAATGCTCTAACAGGCTAACTGTGCAGCATTTCTGAAGCCACCAGCGTTGAGGATGACAAGTGTGTCATAAAATGAGCACGCTGAAAATACATAGCCTAACAAGGGATCTGACCAAACTCCATGGTGCTCTCCATCATTCTCTCCCCTCTCTGCTGTCTTTATACTTTTCCGCCTCTACTGAGAAATATATACAGCATCAGTCATTAGAAACTCTTATGGTGGCACAGAAGGAACAGAATTAAGGCACATAAATTTCTGCTCTTGTTAGGTTGCTGGAAGTATTCATGAAGTTTTTAATGGCCACAGTCAAGAACATCCAGCTGTACATCCAGTTTCATGTACTGACTGCACAGCAAAAGTGTAAAAAGAGTAAAAGATTAGCCTTACTGACCTGCCAGCTTGTCTAACTGACTGGGAGTCTCTGACCTACCATTACTGCAAAATGTTGGCAGCCTGTCCTGCAAAGTCATGCGCTTGAGGAAGTTGAATCAGTAGATCTGTCTTAAATACCATCCTCCAATGCAGTGCTTTAGGCATGTTGATAACATGCCGCTGTATAGGGCAAGAGACCTCATAGGCGTCTTGGTTGTGTACATTTGGGACACATGTTTGCAGTTTACAATATTAAACACAAATGAACTTTGTCATAGAACAGGGATAGAGAACTCCATTCCTGAATGGCCAGATTTCTACATAGTTTTGTGCTTTTGCTGCCAAAGCACATCTGCTTCAACTCATTTGTTAATTACCAGGAGCATTTGTTGTGCTGAGCAGGGAAATCAGTAGACTGTGCTGGACTCTGACTTTTGGTTCCCCACCTCACATACCTCTGACAAAACACTTTTGGCTTAATTAAGAACAAACAGCTCAGGGTAGGACTACAGGTATGAATCCCAGGTACAGCCGGAATCCAAGAGAAAAACTGGCCATGCTTTCTCTGGGTGGGTAGATGGCACATGCTACTATATATATACATCATTAAATGATAGATTTTTAAAGAGGTTCTTTACAAATAGACATATCTATTATAAACATTCTATTTATAGAAGTGGTTCTTCTATTCCTTCACTGAAGAAGAAAAAGAAAACAAAAACATTTGAAGCATTTTTATCTTTTAAAATGTATCATATTAAAGTGTAATTTATATGTTATATTATTATTTACCATTTTATTAGCAGATGTTTTTGTGTAGAAACCCCTGAAACCATTGAAATCAAAATGACTGAACCTAAGTACAGTGCAAAGACACTAAGACACCCCAGACTGGTTTGAGACCAACGTTTTAGAAGATTTATCTAAAAGGGTCTTATTCTTTTAACAGATAATTTACTTAATTCAAGAAATAACCTTAATTCCTTTAAAACGTTATTTGCATTATGTTATATTATTTGTATAATAATGTTAAAATTATTTTGCAGACTTTTATTTTATAAATCAGGTAAAAAAAAAGGTTAAAGAAAACAGGTTAAGTCCAGAAGATTGAGTGAACTGACAATGATTTATTGATAAAGTGCAAATGGGTGGCAAAGGGTCTTGACCTTGGTATTACCTGAGGAGTCAGGTGGATCAGCTTTGGTTGTGCTGTGTAGAGTTCAGGGACAAGGACACATGTACATGTGACCCACCTAATGAATTTATATTTGTTATTGATCCAGCACTGCACTCTTTATCATGCATTGCTCTCGCAGGTTCTTTGCCTCATGGATTTGGAAGAGTTGCAACTTTCTGAACATGCATTTATGAGTCGAAATGATGAATGATTAGGGTGCATCTCTTTTGAGGTACACTATGTGTCCAAATGTTTGTGGACACAAATTCTAAAGAGTGCAGTAATCTACTTTAAAACGCACCCATTGCTGACACTGGTGTGCAAATGCAGACACACAACTTATTTATACCCCCTAGAGAAGTACTACCATTAGAGTAGGAGCAGATATACGTGAACCTATTGGCACCATGCCCTTGCAGAGGTGAAGCCAACCCCCTGGGTGACCAATAGTACCAACCTGGTGGCAGCAGGGATGAAATGTCAGCATCTGAAAAGCAGCAAACAGGGCTTTAAAGAACACTAAAGCTTTAATTTCTAAAATTGGACTTAAATGCATTTACTATTTACTTTTAATATGAACATGTCTGGGCAATATGACCAATGGCATATGACCATGGGCAGTCTTCTAGCTAGCTAGAGATAAACCTATGATCTAATGAATAGAGTTTGAACACACATTGTGGGCTATTATCAGTATTGTTGGACAGTGTTTCAGAAGGAAAGCTTACCCTTATAGTCATCATTCACTGTTATTCAGTCACACTTGCTGGCAGACTAAACAACAAACTGCTAATAGTCTCCCATTACATGATGCCATAGTGCTGGGAGAGTAGCAGACAAGCATGTGATTCCTCCTAGTCACATGAAGCCAACTGAACTACTGATAACAAATCAGCACACAGCAAACTACACAATTCATCATGTTCATGTATTTACATTATATATACATATATAATACATATACATAATTCATGATTTAATGTTATTACCCCACACACTGTTCTCTAACCTACCCACCTCAATAGTCATTTGTAATAGTCACATATAATAGCCATTACATGGTGGCTGGGGATTTTAACCATGTAAACCTGACAGACACTTTGCCAAGGTTTTTTTCAGCATGTCAATAAAGCAAAACAGGGAACTAACACACTGGACCATGTTTATACCAACATATGAGATGCATACAGAGCCACCCCCTGCCCCCACCTGGGACTCTCTAATCACATTTTTATTATGCTGATTCCTGCTTACCACCCCTTGCTGAGATGCTCCAGACCTACACAGAAGACTATCACTGCATGGCCCAGCGATGGTGACTGTACTGCTGGACTGCTTTGAACGCACATGGTAGGTCTTCTACCCAAACCAGAAACCCTGGCTGGGCATGTAGGAAGGGATTCACAGGAACTCGTGATGGCTAGAGGGCCAAAGCCATATATGCAGAGAAGATCCAGGGACATTTCTCCTCCCAGGATCCACAGAGCATGTGAAAGGGCATTAAGAGAATCACAGACTATAACACCAGAGATGCACAATGCCCTCAGGACCCTTCAATGCCTGATGCTCTTAGCAGGTTGTACACCCACTTTGAGGACCCAAACACAGCCCCCAGCCCCAGGCAACCCAAGTTTCCAAGAGCTCTGCAGTGACTGGTCTGAATGATTGCTGGCCAGTAGCCCTCACCCTGATAGTCACAAAATGCTTTAAAAGACTGGCTATGGCCCACTTCAAAGCCACCATTGACATCAGTGGGGACCAACACCAGTATGCATACAGCAAGAACCAATCCACATGGTCCACACTGCCCTCACCTACCTAGAACAGCAGGATTCCTATGTGGACTTCACATCCTCTTTTAACACATTGATTCCTCAGAGCCTGGCTCACAAGCTCACCCCATTGACTGAGCTCCTATTTCCTGTTCTGGGAGGATCCACATCTCCTCCTCCACCATAATTTTCAGCACTGGCTCACCTCGGGGCTGTGTGTTGAGCCTCCTCCATTTTATACTGCTCACATATGACTGCTCACCTAACCATCCAGGCTGTCATATTGTAAAATTTGCAGATGACACAGCAGTTGTTGGATGCACTACAAACAGTGATGAGGCCAGGTATAGGCAGTAGGTAAAACACCTGGACGGTTGGTGCAGGAAGAGTAATCGCTGTATCAGTGTGAAGAAGATGAAGGAGATGATTGTGGACTTCAGCAAGGGCAGACACCCCCAGACTCCCACCACCAAGCTTTACACTTTAATCATGCTGCTGTTTCCTTCTCTTCACTCATTAGCTGCTGTATTCATACCTGTCTATTCACAACCATGATTCATGTTACTGTTTATTGTACATTACTTATTCTTACTATTATTTATTGCTGTTGTATTTTATTTGTTATATGATTTCCTTAACAATGAGCAATTCTCTCCTATATTTTTATATAATGTCTAATTTTGGGTGTAGCTGGGACCTTAAGATCCTAAATTCTGTTCACCTCATGTACCACATGGGATGTGAATGACAATAAATCTCTCGTGAATCCTTGAATCTTTGAATTTGATCTGGACATTAGGACATAAATTGCCCTCTGTACATTTAATCTATATCAGCTCCTGTGGTTTCCAATGGTTAAAATGGCTTAAGATAATTAATTTTGTGACGAATTGTGTTCATGTAACACATGTAATTTGTTTTATTTGTCATGTATCATGTAAATTCCAGTGTGTAATATCTGTCATCAACAGTACTGTGGTGAGACTCAGTAATACTGGACTGTCATATGTATCCATGTGTGTTTAGTATATTTGTTTACATAATAATAATAATAATTATTAATAAGAGGTTTGGACAGTGCCAATGTTAGAGCTGCCAGTAGACTGTGCCTTCTTCTTATAAACTTCTACTGTGTGGGGGCATATAATTTTAAACAGCCATACCATGTCCACCACTGTGAAAATGTCAGTCTTGATGCGCTATTCCATTCTGATCCCTGTGCTTTGTCACAAGGGCAATGTTGTCTATTGGCCAATTCTTCAGTCCGCTGACAGCATATTTTCCCAGCGACAACCGTATGTAATATTTAGAAGGGCACTTTCTACAATGCCCTTCAACTCTTCCTGCAGTTTTAATGCAGTCTTAATGGGAGAAAAGTCTTTAAACGGGCTTCTGATGGAGCCAGACGTTTTAATGTTCAGCTGGATAACGCCGTTTTCCACATTTAGCCATGGCTGGTTTATGGCATTTTTAATAAGGCATGGGCTGGGCATTAATTGTTTAGCATGCGCAGGAGTTCATTAAGTGCTTTTATTTGATACACTGGGGCCATTACATGTGCTTTAGTGTCCCTGAGTCAAAGATGTATGCTTTCCCATTCACCTGTTCTAGAATGTGCTTTTGCACCTTGAAGCATTACATTCAGTCCATTTCCTTGAAACAACATTTACTGTAATTTTCAGGCATTAAAGTCCCTTGATCTATTTTCATAAAACATGTCAGCAAGTTTAACTGAATCATTATACTGCTGTAACAATGTCATTCGAAATGTTTGATTACTTATGCAATGTTGAATGTGGTCTAAGGGAAAATGGGACTTCTCTAGATTTGTCAGTATATTGCAGCAGTAAAATGCACTTTTCATTCAGACACTGAAAGAAATTTAGTAGATTTCATTTTCACATGGAAAAAAAAAATCAAAACCTCTCTGTTACATTCTTGCTTTTGTTTTTCTTACCATTCCAAAGGTATGAGAGTTTGGTACCATTTCAGAGGTATGAGGCTTTGGTACCATTTCCGAGGCATACATCAGATTACGCTATGCATGATATATACTGTATCATATACTACAAGACCATATCTAACCATGGTCTCATCATTGCATGCCGATATATCAGTCAGTAATTCAGCTCAGAAAACTGCTACAATTCATTTGTTTCCAACTGCATTCATTCCCAGTTTAAATGCCAAAGGATAATTACCTCCAAGATGGCGCCAAACATGGCTGCCATGTCACAAGCTCTCTCTAGTGTGTGTATTTTTTTGTTAACTGTGTGTCTCTTTGTCACTTTTATTGCACAGAATATTGTCAGCACCCTCATCTACAACTGACAAATACTTCTACAAGTCAGATTGAAAACTGAAAACTGGACTGAATTTTAAACAGAACTATACGCAGCTCCTTTGTTTGTAAATATCGAAGGAGCACCATAAATCTGAGCCACCCAGCTGCGTACCTTCCGGAGATGCCAGAAAGGAGGTAGGAAAGTCAGCGTTCTGGTAAGGCTGAGATGGCAAACTCACCACCTGCCTCTACCCAGAATACTACTGGCTAATGTACAGTCACTGGACAACAAACTGAGCAAACCTCAGACATGGATCTCTTTCCAATGAGAAACAAGGCATTGCTGCAATATCTGCCTCATAGAGAGGTGGATGTTGACAGATACTCCTAACGAAGCCATCAAGCCTACTGGGTTCTCTCTGCACTGTGTGGACAGAACAAATGAGCTCTATGGAAAGAGTAAAGAGGAGGTGAATGTTTTCTGATCAACAATGCCTGGTGTGATTAGAGGAATGTACACTTTATTGAGTATTTTGCTTCCTGGACCTGAAATATCTAATCATCTCATGCAGACCTGTTTGATTCCCAGGGAGATTTTGGGGGAATTGAAAACCATATCCCCGGAGGCTGCATTCATTATCGTCGGGGACTTTAACTAAAGCTACCTGAAGAAAGTCACTATGAAGTACTTCCAACACATCACAAGGAACATGAATACTAGACCACATAAACCACCTTCCAGGAGGCATACAAAGCCTTCCCTTCCCTCCACCTATAGGCCAAAAATGAAACAGGAAATGCCCACCATCAAGGAGGTTCACTGCTGACTGGACTGTTTTGATTATGTGGACTGGGAGATTATTCAATCATTGAATTCATCAGAAAGTGTATAGAGGATGTTTTGTTTCCAGATGAGTTAAACTCCTTTTATGCTCGTTTCAAAGCAAATCACTCTGTGAGCCCATGGAGAAAGCCATGTCCACCACTGAGTCACCCACCCTCCATCTCTTTAGCTGACATGCGCAAATCCTTCAAGCGTGCCAACACCCACAAAGCCATCAACCCATATGGCGTTCCAGGGTGTGTGCTTAAAGCATGTGCAGATCAGTTAACAGGAGTCTTTGCAGACATTTTTAACATCTCTCTCTCTCTCTCGCTCTCTCTGTCTCTCTCTCTCTCTCTCTCTCTCTCTCTCTCTCTCTCTCTCTCTCTCTGCATGCTTCAAACTGCAGTACAAAATACAGCCATTTGTCATCACAATTTCTCTGACCTCCGTCATAAGCAAGTGTTTTGAGAGGCTGGTCAGAGACTTTATCTGCTCCTCACCACATGTGAGCATGCTGTTCATGGACTATAGTTCAGCATTCAACACTGTCCTTCCCTCAAGGCGTGACATGAAGTTAGAATCTCTGTCTGAACAGCTGTCTATGCAGCTGGCTCTTAAACTTCCTAACAAGCCATCGGCAGGTGATGAGGATGGCAAGAAACACATCCTCCTCACTGACCCACAACACTGGAGCCCCTCATGGCAGGAGATCCCACTCCTGTACTCCCTGTATACCCTCATACTTGCACAGCTCATAGACATCACACAGACACAACTCCAACATCCTTGTTAAATTTGCTGACCATACAACAAACAAAGGCCTGATCTCCAATGAGATTCAAGTAGTTTTGTTTTTTTTTTTTGCTCACTCAGTAGCGTGTTTGCCTGTGAAGTGTTACGTGCCCTAGCAGGGGTTTGAATCCAGTGTCATATATTTCTTTATTTTTTATTTATCCATTTCTTCCTTTTCTTTTCAGAGCACTGGTTTATCCTCAACCTGGGCTCATAAGCCCAGATAACCATAAATTAGTGATGGGTTCGGCAGCACTGATGCGTCGGCACATGCACCGAGCTCCTAGAGCAAACCCCGCGTCGGTGCACATATCGCATTCAGCAAGTCACATGACCGATACAGGAACTGTTTCAAAATGACACTAACGCGCCAAACTGTGTTTATAAAGAAGCGCATCTGTCGGGATGCACCTGCCAAAAAAAAAAAATCACTGAACTTTAGCGATATGTCGTCTTTTTCATCCAGAACTATGGAACAACATCAAGGAAAAAGAAAGTTTTCTGCTGTGTGGGACCATTTTGATCTTACATCAGAAAGGAAGGTCCAAATGCATCTCAACTTGACTCTTAGTTTACTGTTCATATTACGTTCTGCATGTTAAATGTCGCATTTGTTTGACAGAACTGTCATATTTAAACAAATCCACCTCCTCAGTGCTGAGGCATTATAGGGCCAAACATCGGAATGTAGTTCGAGAGACACCCAGGATAAACTCTGTTTGGACATCATGTGCTTAAATGCCAATTTGTTGTTTTTAGATCACCTTTGGCACCATCTTGATGTTGAAATTAGCAGACAAACCAAAAGTGCCACTGCTGATGCCATCCAGGAGGTGCAGAAATACCTGGCAGAGGGCAATTTTGATATACGGGCAGAACCAAAAGACTATTTATCCAAATCTCTTCCAGTTGTCGTTACAAGTGTGAGCGGGTGTTTTCTACAGCTGGAGAAGTTCTTTCAAAAAAGCGTAAAAGGCTAAAATTCAAAATGTTGGAAAAACTTATTTTTTTTTTATAAAAATTTGTGAAAGAAAAAAACAGTCCACAAGCATCTTCATTCCAAGCACATTCACTTAAATTTTCATGTTGTTGTACATGTTGACATTATTTATTGACTGTATCTAAGAATATCAAATATTTTAAATGTAACTGAATATCTGAAATAATATAATACAATAAAATACAATGACTTTAAACATATTTTGTATAGACTAGGTCATCAAATCAGTCTGTCAACTAGGTTGTCTGTTGGGATTTTTAAGGTCCAGTAGGTGTCAGTATTCAGTGACACAGTATCGATACAGAATCTATACCGTTTCCCTTTGGGTCAAAACACTTCATGACGCCTCATCTACCCATCGCTACCATAAACCACTTGCACCGTCAATATGGTAGTGGCTTAATCTCTGGCTTAGCATCTCAGTTGCCTGGGTTCAAATCCCAATCTGACCAGCCCAGCTTTCTGCTTTTGAGTTCACCCAGCTTTCACTGGGAGGCAAATACACATAAGGTCTCAACCCTGGTGGGTTTACATTCCATTTCCCATTTGGGTTGCAGCCCCGTAACAGGCAGTTATTTGTCAATTAGGGAAGAAGTAGGGCTGATGCTACACACTTTGTGCTATGTAGGTTGCCATTTCATTAGCATGTTGAAGCCTGGCTGTCCTGCTTTAACCTGCATGCCCATGATCAGTGAGGTGAGAATGATCTTGACAACAAACACACTGGCCTGGGTCTGAGATATTTTGACTGGCTAGACTGAGATATTTTCTAACTGTAGAAAAAAAAATCTCTTTGTTTAAAAGGTGAAAGTTAGGTTTAGGGTGTGAAAAGGAAATAAATACATACCAAGATTAAGAAGACCCCTTAGAAAGATTAATTAGAAAGACTGCTTCTAATTAGTGAATCTCAACAACCTGAAGTTGAAACATTTGTGCTCCGACATTGTATCCCCGTTTGGAGCTATTTAGAAGGCGGAGCCAGCTGCTCACGAACCTGTCTGGAGGGTGGAGTCAACCCCTTGTGAACCTGTCTGGAGGGCAGAGTCAAGCCCTCACGAACCTGTCTGGAGTCAAGACCCCCTATTCGAGTCTGGGAGCTGGAATCCACAGCTCCCTCTCCAGATCCAGTCTGGGTGCTGGAATCTACAGCTCCAGCTCCATCTCCAGATCCAGTATGGGAGCTGGAATCTACATCTCCAGCTCCAGATCCATATCCAGTCCGGGAGCTTGAGTCTAATGCTCCAGATCCAGCTCCAGATCCAGTTCAGGAAGCAGAGTCCACCTCTAGAACTGTGCCCAGTCTGGCTCCAAGGACCATTGGGACTTTTGCCAGATCTGGGCCCACACCACTGTCTCAATCTTTTCTGGTATCCATGCCTGTACCCATGTCCAAACGCACATCTCAGTTTGGTTCTATTTTTGTACCCATATCTGTTCCCATTTTAGTTCCTATTTCTGTTCCGGTTCCCATTCTCATGTTCTCTGGTTTTGTCATCCCTGTCCCGGTCACCGTTTTTGTGTCTGTGCCTGTCCAAGTATTTGTTCCTGTCCCAGTACCCAGTCCTGTCTCCTCCCGATTCCAGTCCCCAGTTGTGTAAGTGTCTCCAGTTTCAGCCTCCCAAACTGCCTTAGTCCCATCCTCTGTCCAGTTTCCAGTCCCATCTCCTTTGTTTTCTACACCACCTATTTTTCTGGCCCAGGCTCCTGTTCTGTCTCCAGTCTCATCTATGTGTCCTGTCATATCTCATGTTCCCAAAAAGCCCTTTGTTCAGTCTCCTGTTCCCCAAGCTCAGTTTCCTGTCCTGTCTTGTATGTCAAGTATTTCCCAATCTCCTGTCTTGTCCCCTGCTCAGTCCATGGTAATGCCTCCCAATCCCCAGGTCCAGTCTTCATTTTCATAATTTGAATCTCCAGTCATGTCAAGTCTTGTCTCCATTGTCTCCTCAGTCCCAGTCCAGTATTTCTCCTGTCAGTGTCTAGTCCTGTCTGTCGATATGTCTGGTTTTGGTGGTGGTTTCTCATGCCCCAGAGTTGCGAGTCAGGACGGGGGTCTACTGTCATGTCTGTCCTGTTCTACTTCTGTTTACATTTTGTCTCAGTTGTTTTTCCATGTGTTCCTAGCACATGCTCTGTGTTTTGGTCTTGGCTCCACCCATTCCCATCTGTCTCATTTGTAACCCTGCCCCTTTGTAATCAGTTGTTTCAGGTGTGTCCAATGTGTTGTATTTAAGACCCTCTGTCTCAGCCTGTGTTTGTGAGTCCTTGTTGATGATGTTAGATGTTAATGTTGTAGATGTTGTTCTTGTGTTTGTTATAGTTATCCGTTTGGTTTGTGTTTTGTTTAAGAGCTTTTAGTTTTGTATTCTGTTTATTTCTTATTAAATCCACAACCTCCACACCCTCATCGTCATTTGTTCTTTCTGCTCACTCATGACAATATTGTTCAAATGAAGATCTAATGTGCAAACAAAAAAACATGTTCCACACATGAACCTAAGATCTTTAGTCCTCACCATCTCACCAACATTGACCTGTGGAGCAGGGATTTGGAAATGTGTTGTGTGGAGTGATGATGCTCTGCTGAAAAACTTTGGGATAAGTTGAAGTGACATTTGTGATCCAGAACTAATCATCCAACAACCTCACTAAAGCCCATGCTGGAGAATGCAATTAAACTTCACAGCTGTATTCTGTCTCGTGTCAAACTGTTCCAGAAGAGTACAGAGTGCAGTAAAGAGAGGGCAAACTGTCTGTTGCAGTAATACCCTCAATTTCAGAAGGTATCTGCACCAAGAAAGGGTCCTTTGATTTGGAACAGTAGTGCATCTCTGTTGATGCTATAGGTTCCTTTTTGCTTAGAGTGCACAAAACATTCATTTATAAAATATTTTCCATCAATGCAACAAACCTTTTAACCAGGCAAATGTAACTTTAATCAGTTTAAACCTTAAACTGATTGAGGTACCTGATTATATAGATTTTAACTTAACATTTCAACTTAATTCAGTCAAATGTTCATTACATTTTGAATTTTCTCAGTTCTTTCAACAATATTTATTGAATGAAGCCAAAAAACTCGGCATGAAAATAAAGTGTTTTGCTCATTTTTAGACAGTATTAATTTCCATTAGTTTGTTTACTGTTTCTTCCTATCTGCAGGACACCACTCCCCCATCACATGTGGGGAGGCCTTTGTATTTTCAGACCCCTCACTACAGATGACTGTAGTGTTGATGAGATTTGAACTTGTGATCTCATGTCTATTGACAAGCAAACAATTACAGTTCCACAGTACTCAAGACTATATTTATATAGTATAATTTTACAGCTCTAGGGTGGCACAGCAGTCTGTCTGTTCATCAAGTTTGAAGAGATCCATTTAAATTGCAGTTCAGTTTCAGTTCATTTCATTTACTAATATTTTTGAAGCTAAAGTCAGTATGTAGTACTGACCAAACTGAGTTGCAGAACTAAAAAGAGAACATAACTAAGAAGTTAAGAGTTAGGAAAATGTAACCTAACCTCAACCTAAGTTGATTTAATTAAAAAAACAAAGCAAATCACTGTAATCAGTTACATTATCATTTTAAGTTGCCCTGCTTTTTAGTGATTAAGACTGTGTAATCCATATGGAACATAGAGGCCCTAATACTGTATTAAAAAAATGTTTGTCATTTAGGACTCTTTTTGGCTTCTGATGATAAGACACCCTGCACTGTTTGCTCTTGTGTGGGAATTCTGATAGTGGCAATAAGAAAAAGTGCTTTTATTTGTAAAACAGAAAGACAGACAAAGATTTCCCTACAGCTGCTCAGACTGAAAGACATCTGTTTACGTGTAGGCCTAGCTGTAGTACAAATTAATATATGTTTCAGTGAAACTGCCCCATAAAGATTAGAAGAGTGTGTTTGTGCGTGGGTTTGTTTGTTTATGGTGTGTAAATTTGGGGGGAGATGTGGAATGAAGCATAAAACCCTTATTACTCCACAAGACCTTGTTCTTAGTTCATTGTTCCTAGCAAAACAATAAAGAAGTCATGGAGAGCGTTGTGAAGTCATGCCCTTGCAGGCTTATGTGTGGGATATCTCGGCTACAGCTGTCCGTGGAACATGAAACAGAATGCATGCTTTTACCCACAAGGCTTCTGCGAGTCAGCCGCTCATTATTTGTTTACCATGTTTTCTCAGCGGACATTGGAGATTAGGATCAAATAAAACGCTAAAGGTATGAAACAAGGCACATTGCCATTGTTTTCTCTTGCCTTGCCAAGAGACAGATGCCTGCTACAGTTTTTGCTCAACTTTAACATGTCCATTAGTGGCACAGAAAACCAAAAGCAAAAATGATGTGATAATAGAAGTAGAGTAAGACTCCTGCAGTGAGATTATGTTTTATTGTAAACTGTATAATACATCCCCAATTCCAATTAAGTTGGGATGTTGTGCAAAACATAAATGAAAACAGAATATGATGATTTGCAAATCCTTTTCAACCTATATTCAATTGAATATACAACAAAAACAAGATATTTAATGTTCAAATGGATACATTTTATTGTTTATTTGCAAATATTCACTCATTTTGAATTTGATGCCTGCAACACTATTCAAAAAAGTTTGCACAGGGGCATGTTTACCACTGTGTTACATCACCTTTCCTTTAAACAACACTCAATAAGCATTTGGGAACCAAGGACACTAATTGTTGAAGCTTTGTAGGTGGAAATCTTTCACATACCTGCTTGATGTACAAGCTTGACAGTCCGGCATCTTCATTGTTGTATTTTGTGCTTCATAATGTGTCACACATTTTCAGACAGGTGTGGACTGAAGGCAAGCCAGTCTAGTACCCCCACTCTTTTACTATGCAGCCATGCTGTTGTAACACATGCAGAATGTGGCTTGGCATTGTCTTGCTGAAATAAGCAGAGACGTCCCTGATATGATATTGCTTGGATGGCAGCTTTTGTTGCTCCAAATCCTGTATGTACCTTTCGGCATTAATGGTGTTTTCACAGATGTGCCACCATACCATCAGAGATGCCGGCTTTTAAACTTTGCATTGCTAACAATCCAGACAGTCCTTTTGCTTTGTGGCCCGGAGGACACGTCGTCCTTGAAAAACAATTTGAAATGTTAACTTGTCAGACCACAGGACACTTTTCCACTTTGTGTCAGTCCATCTCAGATGAGCTCGGGCCCAGAGAAGCTGGCGTTGTTTCTGGGTGTTGCTGATATATGGCTTTCATTTTACATGGTAGAGTTTTAACGTGGACTTGTAGATAGAGCTTGTAGATAGAACTGTGTTCACTGACAATGGTTTTCTGAAGTGTTCCTGAGCCCACTTGGTAATATCAGTTACAGAATGATGTCAGTTTTTAATCCAGTGCCATCTGAGGAACACAATGTTGGTTTTCGGTCTTGCTGCTTACTTGCAGAAATTTCTTCAGATTCTCTGAATCTTTTGATGATATTTTGAACTGTATATGATGACAACTAAATTCCTTGCAATTGCATGTTGAGAGACTTTGTTCTTAAACTGATGGACTGTTTGCTCATACAGTTGTTCACAAAGTGGAGAACCTCCTTGCTTGTAAAGTGCAAGGGTTAAATTTCTGATGGAAAACAAATGGAGGCTTGCCAAACAGAGGATATAGCAACAGAAAATTTGTGTTTTGGACCTGTTTTAACCACAGCGGTACCAACCAGCAGTGCTGGTGTGTCCTCTCAGATGATTTTGCAAGGTCCAAGCTTCAGCTCAAATTTGACCTGACATGCAAAAGCAAATATCATCCGCTTGAGTGGTCATGGCAGACAAGCAATTACGCCCCTGTCGACAGAAAGGGATGCCAGGTCCTCGCTTACACACATGCACACACACACACACACACACACACACACACACACACACACACACACACACTCATGCACTGTGGAAATGCTTCAAACATGCACTCAAGGTCTTAGGAGTCAGTGGTCCTTTTGGACATAGCTGAACATCTTGACCAAACAACAGCATGGAAATTCTTAAACAGCAAAATTAAAAACCAGGCAGATCATGAGGAAGTTAACACAGAGGTGAGCAGGATAATAAATACAAGTGAGTATTCATAAGAACACAAGGGTAAAGAGAATTATAAATAGGTACATATAAGTTTATTTAACCAGTAGGGTTTTTTTCTGATTCATGTTCTTGCTTTAACACATGACAGAGTGAAATGTAGTGTGGCTGTATTTGTACTTGCTAACCCGTTACTCCATTTAATTACCACTTATGAGGTCATTCACTTTGTTGTTTTTCAGCTTAATAACTGGGACCAATTAGGCATTTCAGTGTAATTTAGTTAAGACTGTTTGGGTGCTTATCATAATTTTACCTGCAATAATTACCTTATACTTTAGAGTTTGGGCCACACACCTACCCATTTATTACACTGAATCCATTGGGTATTGCAGTATAATGTAGCAGAAACACACATACTAGCTAAGCCTGTATAATAGAAAGCCTGATGTGGTATATATTAGTAAATGCTGTTCAAAAAATCTACACTGTTAACCAGTGGTCACCCACATTGGGATGGCTAAACAACTAGATGATAGGACCTCCAAACTGGCTGGGTTTGTGTGGTATTCCTTGATTGCAGACATTTGTACCTACCAAAAATGAACAAAGAATGGACAAATGGTAATCTAGTGACAGGGCCATGAACACAGGGCCACAGTTCATTGATACAATCCATGGAAACCCACCTCACAACATACAAGACTTGAAGGATTTGCCGCTAACATCTCAGTGCCAGATAACACAAAACACCTTCAGAAATCTTGGAAAGTCCATACCAGATAATGGAATGATCTCCAAAAGGCATAAAGTTAAAGATAACACATTCCCTTTGTATTTTACACAAAAGAAATTATTATTTTCCTCTTGGGAATCTGGTGAGGTCTATCCACAGATTTTCAATGATGTTCAGATCAACCCTCAGCTTACACTTTTTAGGGTAGTCTGTTGTGGATTATGGAGTGTTTAGAATTATTATCAATGTGTAAAACCATCCTCTTCAAATTAAGCTTTCTTTAAGATTGCTTTAAAGATATTTGCCTCCAGAATTTGTTGGAATTTCAATTAATCCATTCTTTTCACTACCAGTGAAATGTTCCCCTGTGCCATTGGGTACAACACAGTCCCAAAGAATGATTGATCCACCCCCAGGCTTAATGGTTTGAGAAGTGTTCTTTTCATGAAATTCTTTGTCTGGTTTTCTCCAAATATACCTTTACTCATTGTTTCCAATTTGTTGACTTGTTTCCAAAATTAATCAGGTTTAGCTGGGTTTTTTTTTGTAGCAAAGGTCTGATACAAAATTTTATGGCAAGGATAAAGGCTATAAAGGCCATATTTGTACAGATGTCAACTCCAGAGTCTAAATCTTCCTGAAGTCACTTTGCAATCAAGCAAGATACTGATTTGCATTTATAGCAATCTTACAAACAGCTGGCTCTGAAATTTGACTCCCACTGTTGCTGCTAACTGCATTTTGGCAACCTGAAAACATTTTGCTATCTTCTCATAACCCTTTTTGTGTTTTGTATCAAGAAGGTTTGTTACAAAATTTTAGATTTTAGATTTTATTGATAAATACATGATATAGGCTCAAAAATACACATGAAAAATTATTGAGTGAAACTTGTAAATCAGTTAAATGTCTAACACAGTGGGGGAACCAATACTGGAAGAAACAATGAATGAGCAGGTGTTCCAATTCTGTTTATACTATAGTTACAGTATAAAGTGATCATATATATATATATATAATATATATATATATATGTAATAATTCTTGAGTGCATCCTATGCCTTGTAACTTAAAGCTCTTCCAGTACTTATTGAGTCCTTAAATGCCTCTGTGATATTTTAGTTCTTGCACTTTAGAGGACATGCTAACACTTAACCTCCTGCTATTAATTTCACAAATGGACTTAAGCTAATTGGAGGCCATTATTCTGTGTATGATACATTAGTACAATGGTCACCTTCAAACCTGCGCTGACAAGTCCTCTCATTTGGGCTATTAAAAAAAATGGCGTCCGTTCTGTGATGTACTGGCTGCCCCATTGAGCAGCTTCACCAGCAAGGACGGAAGTGAATACATCCTAATAGGTGGATGGAGGAGCTCTTCCTCATTCCTGTCTCTAATCCTTTCTGACATACTTATCCTTCAAAGATCAAAGTGTCTGTGATGTACAGCCCTTTCACTTTGAGATTTCCAGACGTTGCTGCAGTTAAGAGATGTGTTCTCTGCATAAGTGCAGTAATTGATGTATAAACACTGTCAGCTGTGGGTCAGCATATAGAACCCATACTCTTTCATGATGAAACATGGTGTCAGGACATACTCTGCTCTGCCTATTTAACAGGGCTTTCACACCTACGTTGTTTGGTTCAGACTTTCAGAATTTTCAGCTGGGTTTGAATTAAAATAGCAGGTGCTATGTTTGTCTTGGACCACATTCTGGACCAAAAAAGGGCCAAATTTGGTCTGTGAATAAAGGCTGACTAGGTCCAATCAAACTGAACAATGGTTCAGTATATTTGCAGTTTTTGGATACCCTGAATGTTTAGTTACAGGACATTGAGGAAGACCATTGTCACCAACTAAACCAGACTGCTTTCAAGAGCGATGCATACAAATGAATATGTACAATTTGTACAAAGAATGATACAAAGTAACTAGTATAATGTTTTTATGTGAACTATGCCAAGACACCCAGAGTCCTATGTGGGTTGGGGGATGGGGTCTCCAAGGAAAATATAGGGGCCCTAATGATTTATAATTGATTTGGGGAGAGGTTGAATGTGAAATTCTTTCCATTTCAGGAATTTCTGTCCTTAAATTCCTTTAAGAAGCTCAATAGTGGAGAAAAGCTGCATGCTGTTGTGAAAATGTATTCTGAATTCATCTTTGAACATATGGCAGGCTGGCTCATGTGTATTTGGTGATGGACAGGAGTGTATTGTGTATTGTAATGTATGTAAGTAAGTGAGTAACATTAAATATCTAATATT
The DNA here is from genome assembly GCA_034509495.1 of Acestrorhynchus altus. Lineage (NCBI taxonomy): Eukaryota > Metazoa > Chordata > Actinopteri > Characiformes > Acestrorhynchidae > Acestrorhynchus > Acestrorhynchus altus. The sequence goes on from CM067514.1 coordinate 22,848,165, forward strand.
TTGTGGTCATGTGGCAATATACAATAGAAAAAAAAAATTTAAAAGTAAAAGTGAAATGCAGGAGCATATGGGGCTGAATAATATAATTGGTGCATGATGAACATGTTCATTTGGCAAATTTGAATTAGCCTCCCATTCTGCCTTTGAAGTTGGTGTTGCTTGCTTTGAAGTTGATAGTCAATCCCATAATATTAGAAGTGCCTTCATTTTTTTTATTTTTATTTTTTCTGGGAAAGGCATCCGAAGAAATCAACAACATAACAGCAGACTCAAGCCGTTTTATAAACCAATCAATATCAAGTATGGAGAGATACAGCCTACAAAGGTAATGACAATTAGACATAGCCCTTTGCATGAGCTCACTAAATTGCAATGTGAAACAAAAACTAAATCAAATGCATATCAAAAACATATTCTCCAGACCTAACATATTAAAATGCAAATGGTAAAATGGACAGGCAGACAGGCAAACTGAGTGAGAGATGTTAGTTAGCCACTTTGTAATCATGGGACCGCAAACAATTAACAAAGGCTTAATATTGGGTGCAGACAATGCAAGTCAGCAACAACACTCAGTGGTTCACTCTAAATAAGCTCTCTTTGACATCAGCTGTTAGCCATCCATTTCTCCAACCTTCAGTGACAACAGGGGCCACCGACTATAAATACTGTCCATGAGGAAATGTGCAATATATCCTGGATCAAATATACAAATGTGTTTTATGGAGGTCAGTGCAGAACTGGCCGCATCTGGACATTGGATGGAACATAACTTAAATTCAAGGTTATTCCCCTTGTTCTGTCAGTAGAGCTGGTGAAATAGCATGCCAAGATTTTTTTCAGTAAAGTGGGCTTGCCTATACAGGGCACAAATAGGTCATACTAGCAGCAATCAGATTCATCCTGTATCCCCACCACCTCCTCAAAGTTAATGGTGTTAAAAAACAAAGAAAAATGCAGTGGCCCTCTTAACAGCAGGACAGGCTTGTGTATGCTAACTGCTTGGGAAAAGAATTCTGCCTGACAGTGCGAAGGTTTCATTAGGACTCTAGTATGCATTTCAGACTGTCAGTTTTCATCGAGATGGATGGGTGCAATTCACCCACAATGCAGTTTTCATCTTCTGTTTATCTTGTAAGTGGGAAAGGGACAGAAACCAGTTGTTTGCATTCTGCATTTGCAAAAGTCATCACTTTTTCATTTTCGCCTCTTTGCAACACAATTGCTGCTTTATGATGACAGGTGAAATCAGTGCTTCCTTAATTAAGCTCTTTCACATTCTGGGAAAGATGTTTACATGTGTTTCTGCAGAGTTTAGGATGAGGAATCAGTTTAGTGTCGTGATTTTTATAGATTTCAAGTACATTCAGGTAGAGTTCACTTCAGTGTAATAATGCAACCTGATCCCAAGAAGCATTTTAGGATTGCATATGCTAAATGTAGTTTGGCTTTCATGCATGCACAAATTACTGATACAAGTAATACAAGCAGAAATTAATTTAAACAGAAAATGTTATAAAACAATCAGTGTAATTCCATTACCTGAACCACCTCAATATATAATTAACTAAACCATTACCCTAACCCTAAACATAGTGTCATCTTAACCTAACACTTACCCTAACCCTTATCCCTAACCTTAATCATAATGTAAATTTAACTTAACCCTTACCATAACCTCAACCTTAACAGTAATCTAAACTTAACCTAAACCTGGTCCTTTACTCTAACCATAACCATAATAAAATGTGAAATTCTTTGGTTTCCATTCAGTTACAAGCTCCATAAAGGTTAAAACCAACATTAATTTAGGTAGCTATGGCATTGCTTTTTCCTCAGCTCTTCCTTAAGTATATGGCAGACTGGGTTGTGTGTGTATATGGAAAAATAGGACCATCATCATTTTCATGCAAATGTTATAAATGCCTTGGCATACATCATGTATGTACATTAGCCTAGCACTTATGCTTGACCATTTTTTCCTACTTTTAATATGCCCCACCCCTCAATAAAGCCCAGCCACTGTAATGAGCTAATCAATGTTACTCACTTGACTGTTACTGGTGTAGCTTGATATTTTATGGACAATCAGTGTATATTTAATAAGTTAAAGTCTACCTTTGATATAATTAATTAATTAAATTTATATAATTTGTTCAATGACTAACTCATGGATAACATTTGCTTTGCTGTGCCCCAATTCACAGGAAGCCATTTCTGTCTGTAATTACTGATTTGTAAATCACAGAGGACTGGGGATAGAGGCTACGTAAGCTAATCTTTCCCTCTTTCGCCTCTTTGTTCAATGCCTGCCTTGACAGTATGCCCATACATCCAAGGTAACTCACTCCAGAAAGAACTATGTTGTCTCTGCACTGACAAAGTGAGGGCAATGTGATGTAAAGTAAGTCCAGCTCTTTCTGAACATCTACTAGTGCACAATTAGACCAGCCCAATAATTTTTGTATTTCTATGAGTAGGGTCCATATAATTTCCCCAAGGACTGGATTGAAGTTAAAGAAAGACATAAAGAAATAGTCACGATAAATATATGAATGACTGTGCAATCTTAGCATAACACTTTCTGTGTATATTCATAAAGTATTCTGCAAACGACTTGGGGATCTGAGAAAAAAAATGTATAATGCCATTTATCTAAATAGTAAGATATTTGTTCAAAATATTGTAACCTACAATAAACACACATGAAAAAGCATATAGCATCTTCAAAGACAACTTTATTGTTCTCATTAACACCAAATAAGTGTTGGAATTTGAGGAACAAAATATATTTGTAGTGCTACATTTAACCTTTTATAGTTTGACATACTTTTATTCAACACAATTTTAAAAAAGTATTTTATAGGAGAAAGTTACAAATGCACACAGATATTATTTTAGGTTACTCACATGTGTCTTCATTTGAGATGTATGTATTAAGACAATTTAAAAATTTGTATTTGAATTTATCAAGGAATTCAAAGATATGTGTGGGTGTGAAATGTATGATTTTTTTCTCAAGTCCATAATCATCTCTTGTTTTGTTAACATCCAGAGAGAGATGGGTGTCCTTGCTCCAGAACTCACTTCCTTCCTGTATGTTGTCACACTGTTGGAGACTGCCACCCACAAATATTGTAATGTTGGATATTATTCACCCCGAAAAAAACTATGCTGTAATAAATTTGATATTTTTGTTTGTTTGGTTCGGTAATTTTACAACCTGTGAGAAAATTTGTTGTGTATTTGTTTTTGTTCAGATGTATTCAGAAATACAGACAATTTCAATTTGCTGATACTGTATATAGACCAAATAATAATGTACTTTAAAATGGTGCTGCAAGTGGGATTGCAGCTCAGCAATGAGGTAATATGGGGTACTCAAGCTTTTGACCACCATGTGGGGTACCTGAAATTTTCACCAACACGTAGGGTGCTAAACCTTTTGATCATTAGCTGTGCCCACAAACATTTGGCCAACATGTGGTGTGCCAAAACTTTTGCTCATTAGTGTTTTCCACAACAAAGGTCAACATGTTTTGCTCATTAGCTATGTCCCCAAACTTTTGACCACAATATGAGATACCCAAACTCTTAAACAGAACATGGGGTAGCCAAATGTTTGATCAATATGTGGGGTACTGAACTGTTTGACAAGAATGTGGGTACCCAAACTTTTGAGCAGAACATGAGGTACCCAAAATTTTGGCCAACATGCGGGGTGCCTAAACATTTGCTCATTAGCTGTTTCCACAAACATTTGGCCAACATGTGGGGTTCCAAATATATTACACAAAGAAAGTCATAAAGAAATAGCCATGATAAAAATATGAATGACTGTGCAATCTTAGCAAAACACATTCTGTATATATACAATATTCATAATGTATTCTGCAAAAGACTTGGGGATCTTAGAAAAAAATATATAATGCCATTTATCTAAATAGTAAGATATTTGTTCAAAATATTGTAACCTACAATAAACACAAATGAAAAAGCATATAGCATCTTCAAAGACAACTTTATTGTTGCTGTTTGGTCTAAAAGCTCCTCCAAGCACAGACAGAAAACTCTCAAATAAAGTCTATTAATTAGTCAGAGCTGGAGAAGCGGAGGGAGATACATTTCAGTAAACATGTAAACAGCGGTAAACATGAACTGGATGGCTCCATTGGCATTAAACTAGGATTTTATTCATTTGAAGTGAATTTTAGATGTTTTCCTAAGAGTTAGCTTGGTCATCCAACCATTCTAGTGTTGCCTGGTTTGGTGTCTAAGAAAGTTAGAAAATTCTCAAGCACAGTGAAGGTAGTGAAGCCAGAAAATGTGAACTTAATGATCCACATGTAGAGGCCAATTGTAATCCAACTGTAAAGAACACTCATTTTTTAATGGTGTACGCATGCCTGGCTTTGGCAGTTAAACAAGTAGAAGAATGGAATGTTCTACATTCTATATTCATCTCTACAACATGCAATATGTTCACCAGGTTCGTCCATGACCTTCAGATCATGCTACCCTGACCTACACATGATAAAGCTGCCACATGTCTATCTATGTCAAACTCCATGTCTTGCGTCTGTGCCCTCTGCCAACCCACCTTACTTTTTCTCATAAAGACTCCACTCCATATAATGACTCTTCCAGCAAAGGCCAAGCCAATCTGACCCAAAAGATACATAGCGTCTCTCTCAACATGGAAAGCCTTGAAGCTGGTTACATTCACAAGACAGCTTCTGTGGGATCTTAATACCAGGCAATATACCTAGGCTGGCATGAATAAGCCCCTTGCCCTTACTATCTTTTAAAAAATTTATAGTCATTCATATTTCTGTATCTTATATGCAGAACTATTTACCTATGCTATACTGTCAGTGGATGATGAAGAGATGGTGGTGGTGGCCAGATTTGAGTTACTATTCTTGGAAAAGTGCAAATAGTATCCCCTCATTCCCCTCAGTGCAGACTGCCAATATCGATCTTAACGTGATTGACTCCTGGCAATCACTGGCCCTGATCGCATTAAGCGAGCGAATGAGGCATATATTCACTGCCAGCTCAGAGGGAGAGATTTTTGTTGGAAAGAGACAGATGACTACGGGGCGCCCAGCAGTGAAATATGAATCATTTCTGCAGGCATTGCTATGTGCCCTGGGGGCAAGGTAACTCACAACTGGTAAAATCTCTAAGGCTTACTCTCTCTCTCTCTCTCTCTCTCTCTCTCTCTCTCTCACTCACTCACTCTCTCACTCTCTCTCTCCCCCCAACCCCTCTCCTTTTTCTTTTTAGCAATTCTTGGGTCAATAGAAACCCCTGCCCACTCATTTCCAGTAGATCCCCAGAATTAAGCCTTGGTTTGGGGCAGACTTATTCGAATTCAGATGCGTCTCTTAGCCTTGACTTCTCTGCACCTCTTAGTCGACTCAATAAAGGGAGCATGCTCATTAGGAAAAACTCCCTCTGCTCTAATGACCCTGGATGGAAATCGCCCTTAACACTGAACCTGGACTGGCTTCTCCTGCCCAGTTTCTAATCTCAGCTATGATAGAAGAAATTGCCAAGACTGATTACAGATCAGCATATCAGTGGTCCTTCTTGCAGTTTGCCTTTAATGAGCAAGGAAGACCCAGGCTCTCCCTGTTGCTGCTAGGGTGAGCACGTCACAATTATTGGCCTGTGTTTGAGCTGGTGTTCAGGTTTATGCACAGAGTAGTGGATTTCTGCCTAATGGGATTTCAAAGTTCAGACTGGAACTCTGGAAGTAAGTAAAAATGCTGAGAAATGTCCTTTAACTCCTGTTGCATTAAACAGGTGTTTTGTGAACAGCAGTGGTGGAACTATAATAATTACAATTGATTCAAGATACATCATTTGCTCAAGGCTAGACTCTTAAATTGAATGGCATGAAATTCATCAGTGCTCCTTGCAGAGTATAACATACTAAAATTATCATTTGTCTTTTGGCTATAGCAACCAATGCTGGCTTATGATCTTACTGACCCCCAGGGAACAATACATAATTGATGTCATCGCTACTATCTTACTTTACCTTAATGATGTACTTGAAAAGCATCTGCACTAGCATGGAGAGACCTGTGATGACCATTTGCCACACATCCTTTTTGGAACCCTTATACCACTACTTATGCAATTCAGATGTGCAACTCCTGAAATGTAGCTTATGTCTAAAGTATTAGCAGCAATTTGGTTGAAATATAGCAAAGACAAGTAAACACATTATGTTGTCATTCTGTAGAAGTGATAGGAATTTGCTGAATCCATATAAGGGCCTCATTATTTCTTTTGGAATAGGGCTTGAATACATGCAGTGTCTTTGGTCAGACAGTTTGTAAATTTCAGAATAAAAGTCCTAAAGGATAATAATGATAGATATATAAATAATAAAAATAATAAAGACCATTTAGGCATTTTTGAATTTGAATTTTATCAAGAACCTTCCATTATAAATATTCCTGTTAATGATCAATTGCCAATTCTTTTTAATGCCCCACTCAGAGCCTGGGTGGATCTGACAGATTAAGCAGAGCTGCTTAAAATGGGATTTGAACCTAGGCCACCTGTTCAGAGAAGCAGGGATTGCTTGATGATTATAAAGGCTTATCATTTAAATGAAAAAAAAATGTTAAACAGAGTGTTTATTGCCCTGAGAATGACAAGAATGGCTAGGAAACCATGCAGGAATTAAAGGATCAGCCCTTAACTGGTTTCAATCATATCTGACTTCAATGTGTCAACATTAATAATAAATACCCTCTTCACACCATAGTGAAGTATTGTGTTCCTCAGGGGTCATTCCTGAGTCCATTACACATCTCTTTCTATTTGCTACCACTGGGTAAAGTAATCCAAAAGCATGGTAATGACTTTCATTGCTGTTGATGGCACCCAGCTTTACACATCTGGTAAACCAAATGAAGATCACTGTCTCAGAAGGATAAAAAACTGTAAGAATTTAAGAATTTAAAACTTGGATGACAAAATGTTCTTTTGTGACAGAACAGGTTTTAATACTAGATTTCAATAAATTTATTATTCCTCTTAATATAGATGTTTTTTCAATTATCCCCAGCTCCACCTTAGAAAACCTAGGGGTTATGTTAGACACAGAAGTTTCATTTGATACTCATATCAATAATGTAGTAAAAACTAGATTTTTTGACTTACCAAATTACAATTACTAATTCTCTTCCCATGTCCTGAGCTGTCCCTGCTGCCTGGCTGATGTTGGTCTATGCCCACACACGATGCCTTATCTTGACAATCTACTTGGATGCACACTCATCCAACATTTGAGACTCCACTGCCAGACTACAAATGTTTAACATGGACTTCCATATTAACACTGAGCTTGTATCCTATGCACACTTCTCCATTCTCACATAACTCATCACCTATTTACACTTACATTACATTTACTGCTAGTTAAAACTTCTCTATTATACTATAACTTCTTAAGTCCTATGGCTGTGCTTTCTGGTGTCAACAAGAGGAGGATGAGTTCCTCTCTTGAGCCTTGGTTGCTCAAGTTTCTTCCTCCTAGCCTGAGGTAGGTTTTTCTTGCCACTGTTGTCCACTGGGTTGCTCAATTGTGGCAAGGAACTGGATTCTGGAAAGCTGCTTTGTGACAAGTCCATTGTTATAAAAAGCACTACACAAATAAATTTTGATTGATTGAAATGAGAGGGCAAGCAATCAGCCACAAGCTAAAAAATAGTAGAGATAACATGGGCTTTTACCCCTGTAAGCAGAGAGGGAAAGATGGCCAGTGGCAGACACACTGTCAAACATAATGCATATCCTTTTTGGAGGTGAAAAAGAGAGATGAAAAGCCCTTAAATGGAGGGAGATATATTTAATATTACAGGTGAGATTTGGTGTATTAAAATTTACACCAAATTTAAATTTGAAATACGTTGGCTTGATTTTTGCCATAATTAGTATGTGTAGCTCCTTACAGGAGGTAAGAGATATGGTTTAATGCACAATACATGGAAGCTCAGAGTTGGTGGAAACTGAAACCAATATGTTACCAGATTAATATGTCAGACCACCCTAAAGGGACCTACATATCATGAGGCCAGCTTCCTATTACTGACTCTGATGGTCAGGTCCTTGGCATTGAACTACACTCATTGCCTGGGGTGGAAAGACAAACCCAGCACCTCTTCTGGTCTACAGCCCCCTTTTGTGAGGCCATCTGAGCTAAGAGGGTTGCCCACAAATGGGGCGGCTGTTCTAAATCCTGGTTCACATGTTTTCAATCTGGCCATTGGACTGGGCATAACACCCTGAGGAAAGGCTGACAGAGGCACCCAGGGATGCAGTAAATTATTTCCAGATCTAACTGGTGAAACTATCTTTGTCAGAGACCAGGTCAATGCCAACAGAGGAGTTGAACAGTCTCTTTGCTGTCCATCACCACCAGGATGGTAGTGATAGGTTTGACCATGGGTTTTGTGGAACAGGAAGGAGAAGCAGTAGTCCTGCAGGCTTGGCCCTGGTGTCTTTGTTCTGGCACAGCTGTTGCAAGCTAAGATATACTGCCATACCTCTTTGTCCATATTAGGCCACCAGAATCATCTCTGAATGAATTCCAGTGTTTGAGTGGCCCTGGAGTGGCCAGAGAGGGGGCTAGGGTGTCCTCACTGTAGCATCTGCACACAGATTCCAAAAAGACAAACAGGGTTGGGATTCCTCTCTAGGGCTTTTTGTACCAGCCCTTTGTGCTTCCAGTACAAGGGGGATATGAAATATGATGTTGGGTTACTTATCCCCCTCCAGCCAGTGCCTTCACTCATCAATGGTCATCTTGACGGCCAGGAGTTTGCAATCCCCAATGCCACAATTATGCATGGTGGGATTCAGGCAGTGAGAGAGATAAGTGCAGGGCTATAGCTTACCTTCTATGCCTGAGCACTGGAAGAGGACCACCCCTAGTTGCACTTCAGAGGTGTTGACCTCTATGAACAAATTGCAAATTCGGGTCTGGGAGATGAAAAATATGTGCAGATGTCAGCTTGTGCTTCAACACCTCAAACACTTCCTGGGCTTTGTAGGTCCAATGAAACAGATCTGTGTGTTTGTGGGTAAGGCTGGTGAGGGGTGCAGCTACTAAACCTAAGCACCTGACAAACTGATGATAGAAGTTAGTGAAGCCATGAAAGCATTGAACAAGCCAGAGTGAAGTTGGACAAAGTCATTCAGCTACTGCCTTGAGCTTCAATGGATCCATGGCAAGTTGCCCCTTGGAGACCCTGAACTCCAGGAAGTGGACAGAGATATGGAATTCTGACTTCTCTAATTTCACAAAGAGATGGTTCAAGGAGGAGCTGCAGGACCCACTGAACATATTGGAGGTGTTCCTTTAGTGTCTTGCTGAAGATGAGAATATCATCCAAATACATAAATGCATAACAACTGAGGGCTTCATGAAGTGATTCATGGTTGAAGTGTAGGAAGATTGCTGGAGCATTCATCAGCCCAAATGACATGACCAGATATTCATAGTGACCAGTTGGGATGACGAAAGCCATGTTGTACTCATCTCCCAGTCTGATTGGGACCAGATTGTAGGCATTGCAGAGGTCCAATTTTGTGAAAAGAGAGACTTGTTGCCAGGCCTTCAGGGCTGTCATCATTAGGGGCAAACGATCCTCAACAGTGATTTTGTTTAATCCCCAGTAATCAATGCAGATGCATAGACAGATGGACCTGGAGAACCAGTCATAATAATTGGTTTGGTCTGCTTCCCAACTGCTCTGGATCTGAGGGCAAACCCATGAATAGCAGCAACTGGCAAGGGTGGTACCAAGGACTCCATGGGCAAGCTCAGCTTCATAGCCAGGGAGAAGTCCAGCTGTTAAAGTTGCCAGCTCTGCCGGAGTCCACAAAGGTAACAGGTGAGAACAGACCATTTGATCTTGGACCTAACAGCACGCCTACCCTGGGGCCCTTACCAGAGGTAGGCCTGACCTTTTAGTGGCCTATCAGGGGACTGGGCCAGGGCCTAACCTGAATCTACACAGTACATGCAATGCCTTTCCTGGCAATGCTGCTCAGCCTCTTGGGGACTCAGCCAAGGATCCACGATCTGCAAAGGTTTGTCCTCCATCTGAAAACTGATGGCCAGATGTGGGTAGGAGGATCACCTAATGCAGAGGGTCTTTTCTGTTGTCTTCTGCCTTTCATAGAGGTCATTATCAAGAATGAGAGTCAGCTCGTAAAGAGTTAGGTAGATCCCTGGGGCCAGAAGGTTCTTCATTAGGACCTTACTGGTAAACTGCCATAAGGGCCTTAGTGTTCCACCCATTTTTAGCTGCCCATGTGTGGAACATGATGGTATAGTTGACAACTGAGAGTGATCCCTAATAAATAAATAAATAAATAAATAAATAAATAAATAAATAAATAAATAAATATCCCACAAAATAGGGATATAACCCTAGGTTATAAAGGTTAAAACTAGATTCTAAAACATTGCCACAAGAATTTTACTCAAGTCAGGACTTGGATGAATTAGTCTGAAAGGTTTTGGATGGAGCTCTCCAGAAAACACAGTTGCACTGCTCCACTGCAGAGAGCTTTATAGGCCTCTAGCCAATGTTCAGCTATTGTCTTTCTCTGCTTGGATGTTTCAACAATGTTAAAAAAGAATGCAAAACATTATTAGTTTTGGCCTATCTCTACTACAATCTAACCATTTCCTTTTTAATCAACATGATGTAACTTCATGAGCAGCTGTAGCTGTCCCCTGTAAAATCCCTGTACAGCTTCCAGTTGCTTCTTAAACTCCACCAATGTAAAGAGGTAGTCATTCCTCTCTTCTCACAATGTCTTAAGTGCTTCTTGGACATAAATCACTCATGTTCCTTTTTTCATGCTGGCTAGAGCATAACATACATCTTATGAGACTAACAAGTGCACTAACACTTTTGTCTGTAAATTACTGGGGAGTCAGTCCACTGGGACAAGGGCAGAATGTTATGCTTGGCCAGTGACATGCTTGCAAAAATGGCCATTCTGCACTGAAATACAGGGGAGAAGGAGAGCTTAGCCTGGTTTCACTGCTCACATTTAGAGTCTTTTTTGTATGCAAATAAAATAATGTAACTTATGTAATTATGGGCACATAACTCATATTACTAATAAATACTTTGCCTTGTGGGGATATACAGTAAGAATATTTTGAAAGCACAAGTATAATAGACACTGAAAATTTATGAGCACAAGAAGATGCATATAATCTAGAGATGTAACCATATTTTAATAAATTATTCAAAAAGAACAGACAATGCCTTCTAATGCCTTCTTGGATCAAGAAATACATTCAGCATACATTAAAATATTTATGAGATTTAAATGGCATGTAAACATTCTCTAAATACTCTATGAAACTTGATCTTCTAAAAAATATATTGTTTCTCAAATTCCATCTGATTGTCTATAAACAAAAATAATAAATAATAAATAGTAATTCAGTGTGAATAAGTCAGTGTGAGATGGGGAATTCTGAATGAAAAACTAATTTAGAGAAGAAATTAGGAAACAATATTTGTAAAATAATATACTGATAAAGTGTGCTGATTGCATTTGTAATAGTTCTCAACAATAAAAACGTCTGTATTTGTATGGGACACTTAAAATGCCTGCCTTTTGATATATAAAATGAAGGTTCATTACCATCTCTGGTGTTTCCTTAAATCAGTTTAAACCCTCGTTTATATAAACATCACCCATTATAATGAAAGTATAGTTTACATGATTACATGGGTCATAACATACACTTTCCATTCAGTGTTTATCCTCAAACAAATATACTCTGACTTAAATAGTTTTAAGTTATCTTTGATTGATGCAACACAACCAGAACATTTCACTATACCAGGCAATTTTTAACATTAAAGCTGACAGGTAACCTTTTACTTACACCAAGATAAATGTCATACATTTAGATAGTTTCATGTATCTTATATGTTTCATTATAGTTATTGGGCAGCCATAGGCTTGGTGGTTAGGGAACCAGCCTTGAGATTGGGAGGTTGCCTGAACAGGTAGAATATGTCTGAAGTAGCCTTGAACAAGGCACTTAACTCCCCAATTGCTCCGCAGGTGAAGTGGGTAGGGCTACCCACTGCTCCAGGCATGCAAGCTAACTACATCCTGTTTCGTGACTTCACTAGTGTGTGTGTGTGTGTGTGTGTGTGTGTGTGTGTGTGAGGGGGGTAGGAAAATTGCAAAGGATTTCTCCTTTGTGCAAGCAGAGTGGGTTTATTTGCATGTTTATATTGTAATGCTAATTTATTGGCAGCAGTATCCTCTACACTGCTGTTTAGTTGAAACAAGACTAATATCTGAAACCCAATTGTGCACTACCACTTCACAAACGTGTGGGTCATGGTGAGGCTATTTTATTCTGTACAAATATTATGACTAAAATCAAACTCCCTGTGTTAATTATGGGCTCTTTACTTCTTTTCAGTTGAATATCCTACTAAAACGTTCTTTCCTAGATGTTGCAGATCTGATAGCCATGGGGATCTACAAGGTACTCATCTCTATCAGTATATTTTGTGATGCCATAAGCTACAGATCAGATTCAGGAGTTTCAGAACATTCAGACAAGCATAGTCGACCATAATTAGGAAACATTGTTCAAACATTATTCAAATTTTATGTTGAGGCCATTTCTGAAACATAAATAGGTTGCAAGTACTGATTTTTAATACTGTATATACCGTAATATTCTTTTTCTCAAATCTTTAGCTCTCAGGCATTAGTTCTCATAGGCTTTAAATCTCATAGGCTGACAAATTCTATACCTCCTGTTGCATGAGAGGCAAGAGCACACTTCAGACAGCTCTGTGGTTGCAAGAACAGATCCTTAAAGTTGTGCCAAGTGTTCTCCAGGGTAAAATGGGGATATAGAGGTTGTTGCTATAAAAACATTATTAAAGATCTCAAGCAACATACATTTAAAGCATTATGCTGTTTTCTGTGCCATAGAGGTCTGTGGATAGAGTGACCTTCCCAGACCATTTACAGAGAAAATGCCAAGATATGGGTATAACAAAGTTCCAATTTTCTATACTTGACTTGGACTATGGGGTACTCAGACAGGTAAATCTCCAAGGTAAAATTTAGTCTTGGGCTAGGTTTAATCCTTGTTTGGGAATTTTATGTATGTATGTATGTATGTATGTATGTATGTATGTATGTATGTATGTATGTATGTATGTATGCATTTATGTATGTATGTATGTATTTATTTATTTATTTATTTATTTATTTATTTATTTATTTATTTATTTATTTATTTATTTATTTATTCATTCATTCTTAAAATATAATTTTTTAAAAATATTGACAATAAAGAAATTTGGGCCACTGTTGTTACATTTTGAAAAGCTTGTGGTTCCAGGTAGTTTTTATGTAGACTGCATTATGGGGAGGTGGAGTAGGGTTTGGCAGGTATGACATAACCCCCTCCCTAAGGCTTAGCAGTAACAATAAGAAGACCTCCAGAAAAGAGGGCTCAGCTGAAGCAGTGGTGATATGCTCCATTGACTGGAGATCAGACAGCAACACCTCTCCCTGGGGCAGAGATTTCCTTGTCAACTCTACATGGAATGAAAGAATAAGACAGAGAAAAACACAGTCAAAAAAAGAATCATACCCTTTTAGGCTGAGGTGAAGGGGTTTTGGGTTGTTGTTGAACATCCACCCGCAGGTGGTGGCATGGTGGCATTTTCCAGGACACTTTGAAATGAGAGAATAGGGGGTACCCTGTGGTTAATACAGATAGAGACCAGGGCAACTTTCTGGGATATTTGATGAAAGGAGCAGATCTGGAAACACAGCAGCATTCACCAGAATCTCAGGTGGAATTGTCAGCAGTTTTTCACATTTCGTTGCTTTAAGACTCAACACAAATGGCTTGACTTAAATCTTCTTTGACATTTAGTCTTAGCCACCACATTTTCAAAGCTGAACATCCCACTAACCCTTTTGGACCCGAACTGACCCGAGCTGAGTGTCTTGTGCTACCACACTTCTTCTCCACATTCCATTTTCACTGTTCCACTCCTGCCATAGAAGACAACAGAAGAGTCGGCCAATCTATTTCAGTGTTTTTATTTTTGATGGTTTTTGGTGAACACAGGCAATCACATAGACAAAAATGAATTTATTCATTCATTCAACAATGAAATCTCTAGTGTACTATATGCCCTTTAGGAGAGGTTAAGACTTTTGCCGACCTCATTCAATTACAGGATGAAGGGTTCTCATGGGCCTTTGTCCCTCCAGTTGTGCTGATGGTGAAAAGTTGGGCCCCTGATTCTTCAGGTCAGACATGGACAAAATCCTGCCTAAATGTAGTCCTACACTGCTAAATCTTAGCCATAAATAATCACAACTATCAGAGACAAGGGCATATTTGGACAGTGTGTGAGCAATACTCTACTAGAAGAATAACTGTTCTGCTGATAACTGAGGAATCAGCACCAAGGACAGAGCAACCTTTGGGTGGTCTCATCATTATAGTGTAGAGATATCCAGGCCCTGAAAGAGCACACAATAAAGGTTTAATCAGACATTGGAGAAGGGCCATGTAGTCCTACAAAGTTTCCAATCTTTGAATGGGAGCTTTTGGTTCAAAATAGCTTAGAACATCTCAGTCTGCCAAAAGCTGACAGCTGAAATAGTCAATAAACTATGTTGCTGTACCATTTCAGAGGGATTCCTCCTCAGAGTGTGTGACCTCTTCCAAGGTTCAGAGGCTTGTTTCAATTCACTGTTCATCCATAAGGAGGACCAATAATCATTGAGAATTGAAAATGACTGTGAATTGACATTGCATGACCATAGGAGTTTTAGTCTCCTCATCACCAACTATTTTTTTTGGAGTTGAGTTGTTTGATTCCAACAGTTTGGATCCCTGCCAGATCCTTACCTCATCAGAAAACTAATTTCAGGTGTATTTGTTTTATTTTAATAATTTCAAATATTTGTCTCTGCAGTGCTCATTTGAAATTAGTTAACTTTACTAGCCGTAAATTAGCCTTTCATCATGAAAAAAAAAATATATATATAAATAAATAAATAAATACAAATTTTGTAGTAGTAGCAGTAGGTCTGGTGATTTAAATTATTCTAACTTTCATTCAAAAAGAAAATGAACAATGCAAGTGCAGATCATCATCATATATAATATGTATACAGTTATTTCAGTGAGACTGCTCCTTCCCAAGTGCATGACTCTTTTGTCCCGCATGCCATCAGACTGTACAACTCCTCTCTGGGGTGGAGGAGTGGTAACAGGAGGATAAAGGATGGGAATGGGAACCAAACCAAACAGTAAAAACAGCAAAAGTGCAATAATAATGTGCAATACCCCCTCCTACAGAACCCTTTTTTCATGCACTATTATCTATATTGTATATTGTAATATAGTCTCTATGTTATATATTCTATATATTTATATAGTGTTTCTTACTAAATTATTATTATCTATTTTCTCTTTTCTGTACTGTACTGATGTTGCTACTGGAACCTTAATTTCCCTGAAGGAACTCTATTCTATTCTATTCTATTCTATTCTATTCTATTCTATTCTGTTCTATTCTATTCTATTCTATTTGACTTGTTAGTAACAGCCAAGGACTTGTGTCTTATCATATGGGTTGTATGTGCGTATTACCAGGTAGACAGTAGGTCACTCCCCTTAGTCCTCAACATGATAGCAAAGTACAAAACTGTAAGCAATGAGAGATTTGTATGCCCTCACACTTTCTTTTGTATACATGCTAAATCTTTCCACAAGGTATATGAATAACAATTATTATTATTATTATTATTATTATTATTATTATTATTATTATTATTATTATTATTATTATTATTATTATTATATGTCATATGTATTTGCAGTTAAATGTATTTATATGTTCTGTGACCTGCCTGAGATTCTCTCTTAGAAGAAGGCATTCACCTTGAAACTACATTGGTCACCTCAGTTTGACCAAGTTCAGGTTTGGACTGGACTTTGTATGTGAAAATGACATAAGATATCCTATGTATCTTTGACAATCACTCACTATGAACAATGCTAGCTAGTGCTTAGATGAATTAGATTTGATAGATAGATTAGATTAGATTACATACAGATGGAAATCATACTGCCTTGTGCATCATACAGGGAGAGATGCTTCACATCACAATAATCCCATAAATCATACATCACAATACATGTTGGTTGTTGCACTGTGTGTGTTTGCAGAACTCTTTTTAGGAGTTTATTTTTGATTACTCTGAGGAGAAGTGTCTCCAAATCCACAGGGCTTTTTGAAGGCAGCTGTTTTAATGTCCACATAAACTGTACACAATAACTGCCTTCCATCACAGGGCTTAATTAGAGGCAAGGATTAGGCTAGTTGCATTGGTCTCTAGGGGAGGACTTGGCTGCTCAGGGAGCATTATGTTACTCTAGGCATGGCTTTTTAAACTTCGGGTGCATTTTAGTGTAGCACGCTAATTGCTTCAGTGATTGTCTGCTGTGGTACACTAACAAATCCACAGCCTGTGTCCTTATACAGCCCCATGAGAGGAAAGTGGCTAGAGGAAAGCACGATGTCCAGGAAAGAACTGCAGTTTGAAACATTTGTGGTACGCTATATATACAAAAGTATTGGGACACCTGGTCATTCATAGCTTCTTTCGCAGGATGTTGGATGATCGCAAACCCACCTCATCTCCAAATCCTCAACTCATTCCAAAAGTATTGGATTGAACACAGTTCAACAGTTCCACTACTCTACAGCTCAGTTTTGAGTAGACAATGCCTGGCATTAGGCATTAATCATTGTGTAAATAAGTCCTTATCCTATTGCATGTGCAGTACTTCTTTACAGTGACAAGAGAAACAGTATGTGTGCATTTGCACATCTGTGTCAGCAATGGGTGCAACTTAAAGTAGCCGAAT
The DNA here is from genome assembly GCA_034509495.1 of Acestrorhynchus altus. NCBI lineage: Eukaryota > Metazoa > Chordata > Actinopteri > Characiformes > Acestrorhynchidae > Acestrorhynchus > Acestrorhynchus altus. The sequence goes on from CM067514.1 coordinate 22,865,164, forward strand.
GCATTTTTTTTTTTTGGAATGGGTGTGTGCAAACATTTTGAACTTATATGAGAAAATGTTTGTTTGTTTGTGTGTTATGGGAGTTTTTAATATTTATTTTCATTTTCAACTTGTGAAGGATGACATTCTCAGCCAAATAACATGCATATATAGACTAAAGCTGAAATGTATTAACCCTCTACTGTACAGCTTTGCCCTCTTAAACTCCATGTCCTGTACATAATTAATTAACCTTTACAACCCCTAGGGCAATTTTGTGAAATGTTTTGTAGTTTGACGTAGTTTTATTTAGCAAAACATACAGCATTTATAGGAGATAGTCATAATTGATTAACTGAGATGTAAAAATTAAAAAATTTAAATATTTGTATGAATTTGACCATGCTTTGATACAAAAGGTGCTTGCATTTACAATGTATTTTTATTTGTATGCTTCAAAATGACTAATAAACACTGTACATTTTAGAAATCAATCAAAACAGAAATTGTAAACAGAAAACAGAAAAACAGTTTTTTAGCTAAAATGCAATAATTTTGATTAATTGTATGTGATGATTCAATCAACAAGGATATCTGTTTTCTGAGCTGGATTACTTTCAGCTGATAATTCATCACACAATGATGAATACCATTATTACAGAGGCTAAGCTTGAAGTTTGTTATTATATGTTTATCTTGTCTGGTGGTTACTTGTATCGTGAGTTATGAAGCATAGAAAACAGCATTTAACTGCCCGTAAAGTACAGACCTCAGGTGTTAACACTAAATTATCTGCAAACAATATTATGATTGCAAGTTTGACATGGTTTCCTAATATGTAATATGCTCAAAAACAGTGAGCCACAAACAGTTACACTGCTGAAATAAATACAAGCTTAACTGATGCATAAAACATCTTAGTCCATAATTGGTAACTGGACTACCACTATTGTGCTTGCAGTACATTCCAAACTCACTCAGTGAGGTCTTTTATAGTGTCTTTGTACAGAAAACATTGCAGAAGCTCACAGAGAGGATGCACATGAATCTTTTTGACCACCTGCCATGTGCAGCCTGCCACTAGAAGAGACTGATCTAATAGCATGAGCGGGTGCTGGTGGTTATGCCGTGCTGTTTTTTGCACTGTTGGACAAAACCATCCAGTGGTAAACTTAGCAAGCCTGGAGTCACTAGAGCTGGCTTTGTGAGCTACAGCAGGCTGAAATATGATTTAAGAGAGCAGCTGTAGAGAACAAAACATAACAGAGGATGAGGGAAGAAGGAATAAAACACAGGAGAGCAGGCTGTAGGAAAGAACAGTAAAGAACTGGTTAAGGCAAATGTGTAAGCATTTACACAAGGAAATATTAATTCTGCTTTTATTATTTCCATGGGCTATATTCTGTCAGTGTTCTGAGGTAATTGGGAGTACAGTGTATGGCCAAATGTTTGAGGAAATCTGCTCATCCAATGTTTCTTCTCAAATCAAGAGTATTAAAATGAGATGTCCATATCTGCTAAAAGTTAATATTTGTTAGTCATATTGTATTTGACCATATTACAAAACTTATTTCATCATATGTCACATATCATGACATTTATACCCATAATGAGCCATATTCCCATATCAGCATGTTGTTTTCACATGATTTAGACATCCTTTGATTTTGGATTCTTTTATGATGAACAGCCCAAAAGAAATGCTCCAAAATGGAATAAAATTTACATTGGTTTCCACTGAAAGACAGGAAAGGTAGTATTACTGTTAGTCTGTATACTTTATATGCAGTATACTTTAACTCTACGGTATAAATTAATTCATCATATTAAATGAAAGAAGAAGAAACAGGGATTAGGAGCCTCTCTCCCATGTGTCTCCCAGGTGACTAGGAATAATGCAAGTTGACTACATAGCTTCCTTCCCAACTACCTGTATGCTCTGTTTACTCCTATAAAGAATGTAGAATATTTATATGCACAGCAGTTTTGTTTTCATGAGAGAGTGAGAGGGAGAGAGAGAGAGAGAGAGAGAGAGAGAGAGAGAGAGAGAGAGAGACTCAGCGATATAGCTGCCATCATTAGATATTTTCTCCAATTGAGTGTACATTAGCACTGAGACAGGAAAACAAATATTTTTCAAAGATATAATTTCTTACTGCCTCTATCGCTCCCTTTCCCCCTCTCTCTTTCTGTCGCACTTGCTCGGTCTCTCGCTCACTCTCTCTCCAAATGAGCTCCAAACTAAACAACCTTCGCCCTCTGGGGACTGATTAGGTGAACAGTATGCAAAGCAGTGTCATTCCAGCAGTGGCAACAGCAGGCCTGTGCGTCAGCACCTTGTACTCAACACCCCCCCTCACCTCCACCCCATCCCCGTTAAGTAGCGAATGTGAGTAGCAAATCAGCAAGTGCTAGCAGAGAACATCAGCAAAACAACTCTGCAGCACATTAGAAGAGGTAGCACATCAACTCAGGTGAGTTATGCCGCTTTAACCACGGCAATTAGCAGCGTGCTTTCCACCATGTCACTCTCTCCAACAGAGCGAGGCGTGGGCAGACGCAGCAGCGATGTATATACGTGTGTAGTAATGGCGGCAGGTGTGAGTATTCCCGGAGGAGGGAAGGGGGATTTTGTGGCTTGCTGCACATTTCAGATCCTTCACTTTCCCTCAAATTGAGTGATACTCTCACACATATGTACTGTACACATACTTATAACTGCTATATACACACAAATACTCAATGTGTCCTACGGTAGCCAGACACAAGAAAAATTTGGCAGAAAAGCTTTGCCAACAGAAGACCATCATTCTCATTGTCACGTGGACTTGAGGGTTACAAATGAACGTATTGTGATTCTTTAAGCACAGTGATACACTATATGTCGAAATGTTTGTGGACACGTTCTAGCAAATGCATACAGCTTCTTTAAGTCACTTCCACTGCCAACACACACAGCTTGTCTAGTTCCTGAAGAGAAGTACTGCCAATATAACAGTACTCTCTGGAGCATGTTAATCATGCCCAATGACCCCCCCCCCCCGCCATTGAGTTGAGGAGCAGTGGAAGTCTTTGGGAGGGTATTCCGTCCAATACTTTTAGATTGCAGTTGGAGAGTTGGGGATGAGATTGGGTGGTGCTCATCTAACATCCTGATCTCACTAATGCTCTTGTTGTTATGTACAGTCAAATCCTTAGAGTAATACCCTAAAGTAGGTTTTCTAAAAGAAAGTCTTTCCTGGACAGTGAGACATATCTATCCACTGCATCCTGAATAAGGTCATGAGGGATCCACAGTCTACCTGGAATCATTGGGCGCAAAGTGGAGGAAACCTGTATGTAAATGGGGGAAACATGCTAAACTCCTCTCAGACAGTGGACCCACCAGGGATTGACCCCTGTAGCTGTGTGACACACAGTACCTGTGGCACTGCTGTGCCACCACATAGATACAGTCACTGCAGCCAAAGCAGGATACAGTCCCTCCAGGATAAGCTCTTTTTTTCTACCACTGATTTCAGAAGAAAGTTTTGTGTATTGGAATTTTTGTAAATACACACAGCGAGAGCAGTGGTGTTTGAATTGAGTACAGCATTTCTGTCAGGCAGTTGCAGTTTAAACATAACACAAAATGAACCAATGTCTGTCACTATATTTGCATTTTTAATCTTTGCTAATTTTGCCATGTGTTTTTGAAAAGTGATTGAGACAGTATTGCAAAACATACTATTATGATACTTTGATATACTGATACATTCTTTTAGTGATCTATACATCTTAAAGTGATGCTTGTGATCCAGAGCTAATCATTCAACATCCATAGCTGACCTCACGAATGATATTGTGGTGAAATGCAACCCAGTCCAACATCTAGTTTCAAATTTCCTCAGCTGTGTTGAGATTGTTAAGGCAAAGGTAGGATAATTGGTCTATTAAATAAATGGAAGTTGGATGAACAGATGTTTGCAAACAAACATATGTAATAAGGTGTGGGACATGCATCTAAGAACATCTGAATGATATATCAATATTCTTTAATTGAATCCTTTTTGCTCATTTATAAAGAGCTTAAAACAGAAGAATAAAGAAGTGATATAAAAAACGAGTTTAATAGGCTGTTTTTGCACTGTTTTTGTTTGATGAAGTTTGAACCAGGATTTTCCTGACATTGTATCTTTTTCATTTGTTTTGGTTGGTTTCACACTGCAGTGACCATACTGCACCAAATTATACACACGGGTGTTCTTTGGCAGGGATACAAGTGATTTGTTACCTTCATGTTGCCTCTGTGAGTGCCAAAAAACAAGCTTTTATTTTATTTTCAGTAGCCTACAATATATATATATATATATATATATATATATATATATATATATATCAAATCAATAATGTATCATACCTAAAGTATTGCATTAAGAGACATTCTATTTATTACAATTATAGTACTAAAAATAAACCATACTTTGTGTCATTTAATGCCAGCTATATTTCATTTCAAAACATAGATCTTGATACATATTGTGGCTTTGAAACTCCAGTTTGCCTTAAAAGAGGGGCATTTTCAGTATGAGTTTGCCACTATCATGGTCTATAGACATAATCAGTCACTAGGACTCGTGGAAAAGGGCACATTTATTGTGTAAAGGGTTAATTGTGAATTATTTGTGATAGTGTTAATTAGACATAATGGCTGTGTTATCAGTGAGCCAAAGTGACACGCAGTAGTGGCTGTGCAAGGTGATGGTTGGTCACCACGGACTAGACACAGACTGGTGAATAAAAGCTGAAACTTCATACATTAGTCTGCCTTGTGGGATTTTCTGTGTTATATAATGCACATGTTTTCAAGAGTATTTTCAATAAAGAGTGGAATGAGCAAAGTTTCTTTCCCTGATTATTCTGTTTCACCACAATATTTTTCAATGGAGGAACCTGGCTTTGGTTAAATGATTGGTTACATTCAAACTGTCAAAGTGTATAATCAGTTTCAGCTCTGTAAACCTGCGTCAGTTCCACTGACTCAAGCATGTTTAATGATGCTGCTATATTGGGAGGCCATATAGACTTGGATGAATATGCATTGTCCATTACTAGCTACATAAGCAAGTGTGTAGATGATGATGTGATCACTCAAACAGTCACCTCACAAGCAATGCAGAGTTCCTTACAAAAGCAGGCATAATCACACTAATATCAGAATGCTAATTATACTCAAAACAGATCGGCGTTCATCACAACTGTAACTCAGAAGCTCACATATCCAGCAACTGGGTTCTAGACTAGTGTTCAAATTAAAAAAAATCCTGAGAAGGGATAACATTGATACATACATTAATAATAAAAAAAACAGGTTGTAACTCATATTCCAACACTTCTTTGGTGAAAGGAAATGACAATAAATTTGAATCTGGCTTTGACAATAATCTATGCTTTCTTATTGTAATTTGAGTTTATTGTAATGTTTACATTATGAACTATTTCTTACCACTTAAACAAATGGCTTCACACATTTCATAGATACCCAAGAGTACTTTACAAGTAAATTTTCATTTAATTAAAAAAAAGTCATTCATTATACATGACTGAAATACTTTGTCTTTTTGTTTTACTCTTGATCATTTTGGCTTAAAACTCATGGAAAATAGAAATCCAGTTTGTGAAATTATAAGATTATTTCATAAGACATAAGAAATTTTCAGTGTGAGCAGGTTTTGGATCCTGCAGGTGAAGGTGGAAAAGGTTGCTAGAAAAGTTTGTCTCTATAAAGCTTGTCAGCAGATGGAAGCATGAAATGATTAAAAATGTTCTGGTAAATGCTCCGAAGAATCAGCACTCTCAGAACAGCCAACAATGAGCTTCTGTGGCTTACCCTCTATGATCATTTTCTGGACAACTATCAGGTCAGCAGTCTTCCCCATGATTGTGGCTGTGTGTACTGGACTAGATGTGGTATTTACACTGTTCATAGAATAAATTACTCAAATTACTGGAATATTCTAATATATTGAGAAACAGGTATTTCTGTTTCTGTAAGCCACACTGATAAAAAAAGTATAACTGAGTAAATCTTAACATTTTATTTTAGATGTAATGAATATAATTTGACATTTGAGATTCTAATTCATAATGCCTATATATATAGTGAGTTGAACTAGTATGTAAACCATTCAATCATAACATTATAATCACCCCCTCATTTCTACAGTCAGAGAATGACCACCACCAATAACACCTACTTTGTGTTGGTCCTGACCATTGAAGAATGATGTGAAAGGAGGCAGGGAAACAGATGGACTACAGTCTGTAATTATGGCAAAGTGCTCCTATATGATAAATGGAGCTGATAAAATGGACAGTGGATGTAGAAACAAGAAGGTGGTCATAATGTTGAGATTGATTGGTGTATAATAAATGCCACTCAGTTATTGTAAATATGTGATTTTATATCTCCTTACTGCAGTACTTTACATAGGTATGAGAACAAATTTCAGCTGTAATTTGGGTATATATATATATATATATATATATATATATATATATATATATGGGATGAAACAAATAAGAACCACACCCCTTTTTATGTCGCCCATCATTTATAGTCTTGTGCCTCTGCTTAATGAAAATATAAGAGTAATTAATACCATAATTTAATATAGTAATCACTTGAATTGCCTTTGAGTTCTTTAAATGGCATATTCATTCTTTTATATTCAGAACAGCATTAGCTTTAATATGGGTTGTAATAAGGCTCATAAATCTTGACATAAAACTAAACCTTGCTTCATTCTAACCCAACGTTCACTGAGATGACCTTCATGAGCTGCAATGTTCACTCCTTACTGTTCGCCACCTGCATTAGTTAGTGTTTTATTCTTTTCCCCGGGGCCTCAGCACCATAACACACATATAAACACCCCTACCTGCCTGTAACTGCCACCATAACTCAGCCCACATGCTTTACATAAGCCTCTGATGGCCCCTGATGCAGGGTGGATTCAGTGCAATCCTGACATTGTTTAGCCCCACAGGCTAGCCACAGCTAATCTCTTTGGTTTGTATTCCATACAGAGCATCCAGCATTGGGAAAGTCTACATGAGATCGGGGGAAAAGGTGAGAGGCCAACATGTTCCTATATTTACTTAACAACATGAATAAATACAGCGCTTTAGTGTGTATGCACTGATTACCATACAGAGTGCCCCATTTGTATGGCAAGTAATATGTTGCTTATATGCACCTTGAAACTATTATCTTGGAATGTTATTATCTCTGATCTGTGAGAAGGAGAGGGACTGAGATGTCACTGACCCAGGTATTGAGCTACAGAGGAAACAAGAAGGTAATTTTTGGTGAATAAATGTAGTCAAACTAAGAACATATCCTGCCAAATCTGTTAGCATATATGGTTCAAGCTGGAAGAGGCTCTGCATTCATGGGGGTCTTTTGATTATGCAAAAATGGGTCATATGGTTAAGGTGACTGTAACTGTATTTGAATCATAATGCAAATTTTTGCCTTTTGCTTATCATCTTACCAAGAAAAATAAAATCCCAATATAACCATTCTCACAGTTGCCAGTGTGACTGATTGGCATGATGAATTTTCAGAAACATTCACATATGCAGACTGGCCTGCAACACCCCAGATTTCAATCACCTTGACAATCTGTGGGACTACCTGGAACAACAAGGAAAAGCATCCATGAAATCTGGCTGAACATTGATGTTGCTGAACAATGATGTCACCTACATGCAAAAATGTGTCCAGTCCATGTCAAATCATGCTTTTGGAGGCATAACATGCAATTAGATACTTTTCAGTTTGAGCTGACTGTTTATTTTTCCAGTGAGCTTATGTAGAGCACCTTTATGGTACCATTATTTTTGAGACTTTAAGAGTGCAGTGTAATGTGTAATGTGTAATGTATTCATTAAAGGTTTGTAGAAATAAGCAGATTTGAGTTGCTGGAAATATGTATGGCTTTGATGAAACTGTTGTGGGACAAGCAGTGATTTGTGTGCAGCTGATGCATCAGCTTTACTGCTGTCTGATTTGCATATTATTTGGAAATGATAAATCCTAAGTTACCATCATATGCATGTAATGTGCATTAAACATGCTGTAATTCATGCAAAAAACAAAAGCATTCACCATCCCTCATGAACAAATCCCTTTCAAGTGGAAGTGCAGCACTGACTTCTAGGACTGCTTCACTTATCATGATCAGTCTCGAACATTTGTTTATTTATCTATTTATATTATATTGGAGAGCAATAAGCAAAAACTAAGATATTGATATTATAAGAGTTTACACTTTAGTTCTCACTGATATTGTGTTTGAGCAGCTTCCTTTTGTGTGCATTGATATTTTTTTAGTAAAGCCTTGCCTGGGGTCTTTATCCATAATCAAGTTTCAATTACTAAAAATTGAATGTAACATAACATATTGTAGTACATTTAGCCCTCAGACCCCTGCACATAATTGTAATAAGTAGTTGAAGCCTGTAGTAAGTAGAGCTACAGGAACAACTAATGGGTCTTTTTATTTCCCTTGTTTTCTTCTTGTTTTACCAACATTCCTTTGAAATATACCATATATACCATACATATACCTTCTTTCGGCTGCTCCCTTTAGGGGTTGCCACAGCGGATCATCTTGCCCTATCCCCTGCCTCCTCTACTGTTACACCAACCATCTCCATGTTACACCAACCATCTCCACCACATATATATATATATATATATATATATATATATCTCAAGAACAGCTTAGTATTTGCATGTCTTCATAAAAACATGTGTCCCAAATGTAGCTTACAAAAATTGCTAAGATCAGACATGTCCAATAACAAAATGTAGACTTCTTTAATTAAGTCTGAAAGTGTATGTTAGGCCCCATGTTGACATGAGGCCTAACATTAGATTTTTACATATTTTATTTTACATTTACACTTTATGATTTAAAGTGCCATATCTGGTCCACTATCAACTACTGATTCACCCTGAGGATGGGCCTGTAGACCACTAGACAGCTCACTGGTGGTCCTTGGCCTACAGGCTGAGAAATTCTGCTACAGGTTATAATGATCAAAAAGTTCAACATAAAAGTCCTGAAGTGTTTTACTCTTTGTCTAGTGAATAGGGGTGGGTGAACATATTCATACTTGTGGCTATTGCAATACTGTTTTGATTCTCAAAAACACAGGATTGATTTTTAACTCTTGAATTAACAACCAATGCTAACACATTGCAAGCTGTGGGTTTCTGGGCTAGATACCTACATACTGGTATTTTAGGCTTTCAAACTCAGCATCTGAGTAATGTACAGATATGATATACATATCATAAACTAGAATACTTGTGCATAATCAGCATACCATTAACCTCTGGTTTAAGTGAGAAACCTGAGTTTATGGGTTAATATACATTTGATTTTGCAACATGAACAAGTTTCCTCTGTCAATTAGCTAAACATTCTCCAGTGCCAATGTGTTAAAAATCAGCAATTTACATATTTATTACTATTTATTCCAGCATTAACAGGTGTAGGTGAAAGCTTTGGAGTGTTAAAGTGTCCTGTGTTGAAGAATCTGCACTGTCAGAGTAATAGAGAGAATAAAGCACTCCTCTGAGTTTCTGGAAACTTATTTTAGATGAGGAGACATTATAAGTCCCAAGGTCATAAAATAATAAATAATAAATATTATATATATATAAAAAATACAAATAAATAAAATAATAATAATAATAATAATAATAATAATAATAATAAGAAGAAGAAGAAGAAGAAGAAGAAGAACAAAAATGTTGTTTTTTTTTTACTTTGCATTACTGTCAAATACAATAACGTCAGAACTTTAAATAAGGAAATATCTTTCTCAAATTAATTAATACAAAGAACTCATTAAAGTTGTTTTAATCAAAAACACAAAAAACAGATTATCAAGATGATCAATTTCTAACAAGATTTGCAAACTAGTCCTTACAAGCAGAAAGCATTTAGGCATGAAGTCATTTTTATTTAAACAATTCAAAATTAAATTCATACAAATACAGAATTTGTGTTTGGAGCTCAATTGAAAACATATTTGAGTAGCCTAGGATCTTCCGAATGTAACAATTTATGGTATGTGGTATTTGTATAATTTTCAGGTTTATAGAGGTACGTCAAACTATCAAAACATCCAGTGAAATTGGCCTAAGGAGTTAAAAAAATCCAATATATATATTGCCTTGCTAACAGTATTGCACTATATCACAATATAACAAATGACCTCAGAATCGTGATACATACTGAGACCTACTAATGCGTATATAACAGTTTACCTTTTCAAACTGCAGTATGCCATAATTGAACATTTTCACAATATTCTCTAATATTTGTAGCTACAACAAGACAAAAGTCATTAATAAAATAGTGTGGGAAATTTCCATACAATCATTTTACAACAATTAAGAGCGTAGATCATAATAAATGAAAACCAAGGGCCAGATAGCAGAATAAAAGAAAGTACATGCATATACACTATCTTTGTCTTTCATGTTCTCTCTTTCTGCTATAGCATTGAATATGCATGCATGGATATAGACTCATAAATCTCATCCAGCACTTGACACGGTGGTGTCTTTTGCTATCGGGCAACACCGTGGCCGCCTTTCTCCTCATACGCTGCCATTACTTATTCAGAGTGTTTGGCGGGAGCCTGAGTGTCTGTGGCAGTGCTTGCAGGGCCAGACCTATCGAACTGGGCCATAATGGATGTAATACATCAATGCGTTTGAGCTCGGCTGCTTTAATTAGGCTTTCCTGGTCATTTCATCAATGCCCCCTCCCAACCTACCCCTCCTGCTTCTCTCTCCCCACCGCTGGGATTCAGATAATACCTGTTGTCTTGCACTGCATGCGAATCAAGTGGCAGACCTGCCCGCTGGCCCGCCCTGCCAGTCACACACAAAGTTTGGGAGGGAGATGCTAATATGGTCCTAAGTCTCCATTATTTAACACACCAGCATTGGCAATATGTCCACTTGCTTCTAGGCCAAAATTCTTGTTTCAAGCATAATGACACAGTATTCACAGTATTTGTGACCACTGACATACAGGCCCAGAGAGTCTACAGATTATATGCCCTCTCCCATTGACCATGTATCATTGTGATGATTAATACATGCAAGAGGCAATTAAAACTGGTTAAATATGAATTAAGAAAATTATCATTAAATTGATCATGGCATTAGCATTTCATGCCCAAATGAAGATAAAATTATTTCTAACGCCAGGTTGCAGCAATGCACTGAGCAGCCTACTGGTGAGAACTGATCAAAATCTGATCAAGATCAATAACTTGATTGGTAAATCTATAAATGTCCTTTCTTTTTTCCATTGTTTTTCCAGAACAGGTCCCTGAACACACATGTTCATATGTACATATACACCTTAACTTAAATCAGTAAAACAAACATTTATTTTAACATCAAGGCAACAATACAGAATAATAGGCATCATAGCCCATTACATTTTGTTCATTGATGCATTTCCAGGTTTAACATTTTGGATCAGGTTCATAAAGTCTTCAGTCTTTAATAAGAAGGAGATATAAATGAGCAAATGTATATTAATGACATTGTCCAACATTGTGGACAGTCTTTTCATAATGAGGTTTAATAAGTATGTCTTGAAGTGGACTTTATATATGAAATAGTCCCATCTATCTCCTGTCTTCCCCTCTTGTCTTTGTTCTGTCTTTTCCCCATGTGCTTCTGTGTTTTGTTTTGGTCCTGTCTCCTCCCTTGCTCTGCCCTTTCTCATCTGTGTCTCATTATTATTTATTAGTACATTCATTTCCCAGCTCCAGGTTTGTGTAATGTTGTCCGTCTATTTAAGTCTTTGTTAGTCCTTTGTTTCTGTAGTGATCAGTGATCATGTAGGTTTGTTTATTTCTGACCATGCATTATTTCTGACCATGCATTAAGTCAGTGTGTTTCTCTCCTTTTTGGATTCCTTTCGGTATGTTATTAAATCCTGAACCCCTGCAAGTACTTCCGCCTCCCTTGTCTGTCTTCATCTGCTCATTGGTGCACAAACATTATACTTAGCTGTTTTACATGACATTCAAATTGATTAAAGAATATTATAACAGTTAAATTGTGTGGTTGTCATACACATTTTGTATTCCAACCTTGACACCTCACAGCACATAGGTTTGAAGCATATAATCTTTTTTTTTTCAAACTTTTTTTTAATTCATAGACATAAAAATATCCTCCTGTTTTATGTAGAAAACGTGGGCATGTGGCAAGGATGTATGTTTAATGGGACATTCAACAAAGTTATATCAGCAGTTACAATATAAACATGAGACAGGATGAACTGGGCTATCCATTTTAAAATCACAAAGGAGAAAACAAACAGCATAAACGAGTAAACAGAAAGAAGTGTGAAATTAGAATTAGGACTTTAAACTACAGACATCTCATCTCTCCCACATATTTCTAATGGCTCCCTGAGGCCTGCAAATCATGTACACATTCCAGAATCAGATACAAAGAGTGAATGAGTGACATGCATCAAGAGAATGACACATAGAGAATCCTGATTGGTCTGCATTTGTGCTCAGTATTCCTACCAGCTTTCTCTGTGGGTGGGATTAACATTCTGATTGGTCTGCCTTTATGTTCAAAAGACTTATGATTGCTCTCTGGAGTTGGGCTTTACACTTGACCTCTCTCTTGCATTGTGAATCATTTCAGTTCAGTTCTGTAGCTCAGTGGTGGGAAAATGACTGTAAAAGTTAACAGGTGTCATTCTTTTGTCAATACAGCAAACTGTCTGGCTAGCTATGCTGTTTTATTTCTGCTCAATTGATGTCCTTTGTGAGGCCAAACTCCCTGTAGAATTCACTCAAGTTCAAACACTGCATGTGGTGAGTAGTTTGATATAATATTATATAAAATAATCAACCAACAGGAATGAGACTTGATGGGTAGGTTTGACACTTGAGAATGGTTCAAATTTCATGCTCGGTCATACATGTGACATAAGCAAAGTTGGGCTTTGCAAAAGGCTGACTATATTTTGTGTGCCTTTTGACTTGTGCTGTTGTGTTGGTAGCATCCTTTAAATTCAAAGTATGCATCAGAGAAGAGTTCAAAAGCAATTACAGTTGGAAAAGTAGTCGCATTGTAGGGGTCCAGGAAGCGTGAAGGTCTTAGCATGCCATACTGGTCATACGGATATTACCATAGGACACTGTTGGTGGCAGTGGCTAGGAGAAGGCCAACACCAGCAACCTGAATGGTCTGAGAAACCTACACGAACCAAAAGAGGGAGAACCCACAGATTGTCTAACATGTACAGATTGACCCAACAGCAATGATTGTGGACAACCATGAGCAGTGATGTCCTCCATGAGTCATGCTTTTAGTGCCAGCACCATTGGCAGATGGCTGCAGGACTACATGCACACCTACTGCTACTTCTGTATCTGTACCTCAGTCAATATTGCCCATATCAGTGTCTAAATGTTTAAATATCTCCTGGTAAACTTTATTTATTTATTTTTCCTTAAGAGCATTGCAATCTGACAATGAGTATACACTGATAAACACTTAGTTCTATAATCACAGACTGTATTTTGTTTCTGCATGCTACATACACCCTGGATCCCACAGGAACACCACAGAGCAAGTATTGAAGATCAGGGTGAAAAGAGGCTAACAAAGTATGCCAAGGAATAGAGGGACTACAGTCTGGAATTATAGATCAGGAAAAGTGGTCCTGTATGGAAAGAAGAGCTGATAAAATGGACATTGAATGTAGAAAGATGATCATATTAGTTATGGTCATAAACATGGTAATAGAGTTATGGTTGATCAGTGTATAATATAATTTAATGTAAGTAAATGTTTAATTTCACATTTTCTCTAAAAACACAACTTGATTTACACATGAGCTACATGAATCAACAATGAATTACAGCTGTCATGTATCAGTCCTGTTACTCTTCTGACTTTCCGTCTTGTCTTTGTTTTGCCTTTCCCCATGTGCTTCTGAGCGTGTGTTGTTTTTGTTTTTGCCTGTCTCCGCCTTTGCTCTGCCCATTCCCACCTGTGTCTATTTTGCTCCTACCCATTCATCATTGTGTCTCAGGTGTGTGTATTTCTGTCCATGTATTTAAGTTCATGGTTTTCAGACAATCTTGGTTAGTCCTTGTTTGTTAGCATGCATTTGTTACTGTGTTTCCATTGACATTGGTGTGTTTCACCGCATTTGTTTTGGATTCCTGTCGGTTTATTATTAAATCTGAAAACCCTGCACGGTACATCCACCTCCCTTGTCTCTCTTTGTCTGCTGAGCTCATGATTGTTACAACAGCATTAGAAATGTTTTGTTTCCACATGTTTTGTTTCTTTAATAATATTTCCTAAGGTGCTAAAGGTATTATATAACTTAGTCCTACCTTCCTGGAATGAGGTTCTGCATGGTGGGATGTCTTAAACTATGGCTTTCAAGCTGAGTCCAGAAACCCTCAGGGTTCCCTAATGTATAGCCAGGAGATCTGCGTTTTTTTCTATGTAATAAACTTTTAAATGATTTAAAAAAATAAAACAACAAGTAGTTGCCTTGGTGTTACTAAGCACTTTCTAAAGCATCCCAGGTAGTTGCCATGGTATTGCTATACATCCCACATAGTTGCAAATGTGTTGCTATTGTGCTCACGTCAATATGACAGAGGAAATGCAAGGTACATAGCACCTGTACAGTGAAGGTAAATTTCCACCATCAATGTTAGTTTAACTGTATTAGAGCTGGGAGATTCTGATTTAAACCAGTTCCTCAGTATGGGCTATTTTTCTTTTTTATTCTTATCAACTGGGAGTAAAAGTGAAATGTTCCTTCCTATGTGTTTCATGCTGAAATGAAATACTCTAAGCCATATACCAGGATCCATTTTCCTTGTTGCTATATTGAGTGACAATTAGGCAAGTACTTTATGGGCTATTTTGTAGGGCTCTGCTCAGAGCATGTTGAAACACTCAATGCAATGGTTTGCTAAAGGGTCCAAGTCCCACATCTGTTTTATTTCACTTATCGTTAGCTCAAAAAATTAGTCATACAGGAACTTCAGTCTCCTGTAGAAGGCACTGCACAAGGTTGATGACACTAAAAATACCTGTCGGGTGTGTGGGGGGGGGAGGGGTCACAAATGGGTCACAAAGCAGATGATAATGAGTAAGAAAAAAGGAGTGATGGTTTTTGGGTGTGCCAAAGGGTATAGTGTGAAGGAAGTAGCTGAATTTGCAGGCGTATTAAACAGTACAGACACACGGATCTACCTATAGGAGAGAGTCCTAGTTTATGAGAATTTCCTCTGAATTATGGCCTAAAGACAAACTTAGCAAAGGCCTCTTGCATGCCACACTGCTCCATATTTTGATGGTATGCAGTTTCCTGCAGAGTTTTATTTCAGTAACTGGTTGTGAAGGACCTGCTTTGAGTTCTAGAGGCAATTGATGCCTGGAAATGATTTTCATCCACAAGCTGTGAAATACACAAGGAGAATTTCCTGTAGACTGGGATTTTTTTTTGGAACATTGCTGTGAGCAGTACTTCTCTATCAGGACTAGAAAAGCTGTGTGTTTCAAGAACGGGAGCAACTTAAAGTAGCTGAAAGCAGTCATTTGAATGGGTGTCTATACACACATATACAGTGCTTTTATACTGTCTATATATATATATATATATATATATATATATGATATAGATCTGCTCTACAGTTAAAAAAAGACATGATCAATGTCAGACATTCTGACTTTAATTTAAAATATGCTGAATTGTTGAAAACATTTCAAAAGAAACAATGAATGAGCAGGTGTCCCAATACTTTAGTCTATAAGTTGAGCATTTTGCAAACTCTTTGTATACAACACTTTTTTTAATGTATCAATAAATTGAATGCTGTATCATGGTGTGTTACACAAAAATCTCCAAAATAGCACCTTCTAGATGAAGGAAAAAAAACCTTCTGTAAAAGGTAATTGTGGAGCATTTTTATTGCTTTATGACACTTTTGATTCAATGTAAAAGAACAACTGCCAGATTTAAATAATGTACAAATGCAAAAAATTATAAAAATGCACATACAAGGTTTTTATATACATTCATACAACACACACACACACACACACATATATATATATATATATATATATATATATATATATATATATATA
This sequence comes from Acestrorhynchus altus, assembly GCA_034509495.1. Taxonomy (NCBI): domain Eukaryota; kingdom Metazoa; phylum Chordata; class Actinopteri; order Characiformes; family Acestrorhynchidae; genus Acestrorhynchus; species Acestrorhynchus altus. The sequence goes on from CM067514.1 coordinate 22,881,377, forward strand.
TATATATATATATATATATATATATATACATACATCAAAAATGTATTTTCCCAACCCTATAATCTCTACATGTGAGAGAAACAGTATATATGAGTGTTCTCTGTATGTTATAGTTTCTGCTATTCTGCTATTTTTTTATTTCTCTTACCATCTTTTATCATTCATCAAGTGGCCAGTGTGTGTGAGTACATGTGTGAAGGGTGTGTGTGCACTCCACAACAGGAAAACCCAAGAAGAGAATAACTGGACAAAGCACTGCAGCCTTGAATAAACCTGTCTTGAAGGAAAAAAAATGAAGTGAAACAATTAAAAAATTGAGTCTTGGTATTTCAAAAATGTTGGTTACATTCCCTGCACTTGCCTCCCATGTTTAAAAACCAAAAAATCAAACCAAGAAAAACTTTTAAAAGCATTCCAAAAACATCTATAAATGACATTCAATAGCAGCTATTTTGATGCTTTCTAATGACTGTAGTGATGATTGATGTATGCCTATATAACCATATTTTAGAGCATTCCCCTATCAGCTTGATCTCAAGAGAATTTGTCCATATGAGCTGTGTTAAAAAAATATCTGACCATAATTTTCTGTGCGTAAGCAAATAAAGCTAGGAATCCATGGTTTGGTGCACACATTTATGCAATCCTAATGCACATGCTTGAATTTTTTCCTATCTGCAGAACTTATCAGTTGCCTGCAGACCACCAATGAGTGAGGACGTGTAAGTAAGCAATGTCAGATTTAGATTTTTGACAGAAGGATCAGAAAAACTTGAACAACGGTACTGCATTAAATTTTATGTAGATACTGTATGTAGATAACTACAGTGCTTAAAGTTGTGTACAAGGGTCTCAGGGGTTTTTGAGAGCAGTGCTGGACCTCTTTTGATGCTGTCAGAAAGTAAGCCTGGGGTAGTTCATGTCTTCTGCACTGTTTGTTGACTATCAGGATTACATTACAGCCTAAAAAACATCACTACTCTAATGTTTTATATTACCTTTATGTTATTGAAGGAGTGAGTTGTGAGAACATCATAAGTATCGCCCACCAGAAACTTGATACGACTTGCATCCAACACCTCTAAGTGATTCTTCATCTTTCTACGTTCTCTCACCTCATCCACTGCCCGTTTCCCTGCAGTTGCACACCATACGTCCTCTTCCTGTTCTTGATTAAAACTGGTAAACATCCTTTTAGTATCTGCACTAGTATCTTTTTATTTTTGACCAAACATTTTCTTTGTTAAACCAAAAGTGGTTCTGCTGTGGCATCATTGAAAGAACACTTTGTAGACCGTTTTTTGTTAACCCCTTTAAAAGAGTCTATAGACTGGAGGTTTGTTTCATGATTTTCTTTTGAATCTTGCTTTAAAACATTTTTATTATATGTGCTGGTCATGTGGGGTCATGACAACTGAAAAACTGGATAAAGGTATGCAGGTGTGTGTGTGTGTATAATCCCACAACTTTAGTGACTATATTTCTGAAAGTCAATGTACCATGGTTCTGTACATAACCATTGGTTTTACTAAATGACCCCTGTAGAACTCTTCTTTGAGCATATAATAAAATGTTTGTACTAAAATTCCTCAACAATAGCCTTCTCTTTTTCCTGCTGTTTTGACTGAGCTGAAACTTCACACTGTGAACTCCAGCATTCTTGTGAATGTATTCCTGCTCAGCATGCAGTGCTTAGAATGGAAGAAGTCGTCAAGTGCTGCAGAACTGAGGAGTACTTGTGAGCAAAATGCTCTAGCAGCTCTCTATCAGCATCATTCCTATAGCAGATTATTAAAAGAGGATATGCTTTCAAAAAAAAAAAAAAAAAACATGCACACTGAATCAAATTCACAGTTTATTTTTGTATTTTTGTCTGTAATGTGTGATCTAATCTGGGCCAGCACTGATGTAAATCTACACCAGCTAATCCAGTAAATCTTCTGTTAATACTACAAACCTATTACAGGAGGGGAAAGCAGAAGCTTAGCCATGCTCAGTAAATAACTCTTCCTAATTGAACACAGAACATCAGTCTTGGACAGTGCTTTCTGAGAGAAACAAAAAAAACAAAACATGCTATATTAGCAAAATGCTGAATATTACTTAAGCTCATTTTCACCCTTGTTCATCAGTATGTACAACGTTAGCTGAACGACAGCACGCTGTAAATCATTAATTGAGGAATACAGAGAGCGACAAAACTTATTTTAGCTGAACTTATTTATGAAATTCATATCACTTTATTTACTATGGTAAATAATGAACAGTATCAGCCATATATATTCAAATTGCTGACAGGTGATCTGAATAACATTGATTATCTTTTTCGTACAACGAAAACATTGTTACTACGAAACCATACCACAAAATTAGCCTGGGCATCAAAAGATTAAAGGACTTAAAGGATCATGTTGGTTCCAGATGTTCCAAAATGTCTTCAAATGTCTAGTGAAGTCCATACCTTGAAATATCAGAGCTGTTTTAGGTCTTACAAAATATTAGGCAGATAGTTTTAATGTTACAACTGACTGGTGTGTACACATATGAATCTTAATTAATTCCATGTAAATAGACATCTCACACAGGTACTGAAATCTTGATAATATTGTAAATCTTTACAATATAGTAGCCTGTACTGCATTTCACTGAGTGTGAGGAACATTACAGAGCAAGAAATTATAGGCAGAGATGTCAGTTGTCAGTATTAATACAACTTTCACGTTTCTGAATTTGTACACAGTCTGTTTGACCATGGACTGGTGGAGTCTACACTCTTTAGAGAGTTTTCTAGTCTGACAAGTGTAACTTGAGTTAAAAATTATATATATAGTTAATAATAATAATCATATTTTTTTGTGTATTGTGACAAAACTGTTATAGTTAAGTTAGTTGATATTGTTTTGTTTTAGGTTGATTTATATGTAGTTTACTTTGAACTACAACTCCCTGCACCTACTCTGCAATCGCATGTTGGCCCACCACGCCATCCGTATTTTCAGGTGAGCCGGTGGGTGATGCGGGAGATTGAATAAAGAGCCAGAGAGAGAGAGCAAGTTAACCCCATTCGTCCATCTCCTTTTGTTATCTTGGGGCATGATCATCTTCACCCACACTGAATTAGACTCAAGAAATGGCGGGGCAGCAGGCCATCACACCGGCAGCGTGAAGCTGGGACTGTCACACAAGCATCAACAATTTGTCTTCTGAGATCCTTAGGAATCCTTTGTTCATATCATGATACACTTCCAGAAACGTGTGTTGTGAAGATCAGATTTTGATATTCACCCCACTGACTGAAAAAAACAAAAAACAAACACAGACTCTAATTTAACCTTCAAACTATCTACTGCTGCAACTCTTAGATGTCATATTGAATACATTTCCTGAGTTTATAATATTTTTGTGTCATTTGTTTGATTTAGTTCTCCACATAGGACTTTTAGGTCACATTTATACCGGAATATAATTTATTTCATCTCTTTCACTTGAAGTCAAATGTACTAATGGAAATACAGTCAATGTCCACATAATTGTGGACGCCATCTGCTATTGCTCTGTAAATAGTTAACAGACAGGTATAATATGTAGTTGGTGACATTGATTAACAGCAATATTGACCTCATGTTCAACTTAAGCTCAGTGAAAACAGGCCAGTGATGTAGCCTACATTCTGCATTCTCTTTGGGTGACAGCATGCTTTTTTCCCTATACAGAGCACTGAGCACACCATTCTTTTGGATGTCTAGATGGTTCTGAATCGCCTAGTTATCTCCTCAGAGAGAAGACCCCCAGCAGGGCTTCCTCTTGTTGTATGCAATATAAGTACTCAGGGCCCTCAAGCTTTACTCTTGAGGCTTCATGGATATGCTTTTCTTCTGTAGTTTTTGCTTTAATCTAATTTGGCAAAATGCTTGGATAAGCAGTGGTATCTAAGTAGAAACAGCCAAGTGAGCTCTCAGAAATCTCCACACTGTTTAGGCCTGAACTGGTAGAACTGAAGGCTTATGTCTGCAGACCAAGCATCACTATAATTTGAAAGATTAATGATACAATGTGTAGTATTTTACCTTAAAATAACAGCTTTAATAAGTAATAAGTAAAGTAATTCTCCACTGACCTGTATCTGTACGGATGACTAACTTATTTAGTCAGTCTTTGCTAATCTCTGGTAAAGTGGTCAGGCCAATGGTTGCAAGAACATTGCAGATCCCTCATGTAAAATCCTGCAATATTACCTTAAAGTGTCAGACCACATGCTTATTTCACAGTGCTGGCTCTGTGTCTGTCAGCTTGTCCAGAAAAACATGAGTAAAGCATGTCCCTTAGGTATGGCTCATAGCACTAATTCCATTTCTTGACTGTAGGGGAGCATAGGAACAAGAAAAATAAATTCTCTAAAATTCTATATAATCTATAATCTCTATACATATTGATTTACAATTTTAATTTCAGGCACAATTTAGATGATTTTTCCAAATCTTCTGTACAAGAGCAGCACAATAGGCTAAACACATAACTGAACCACGTGCTTGTTCTTGAAACAGAAATACATGAAACAGGAAAGAGTATAGAAGAAAAGAAAGTGTTCAACTAAATAATAAACATTTGAACACTAATCCTGATCATTTTGCATAAATTTTGAACCACTTTTAGAAATGAGGTGAATGCAGTTGAATCTTTAAGACATTAAGGTGTGAGCCTTGGATCCATGCTTCAAGAGTACTGCCTTACTTAACTATGGAAGTTGTAGCCCACTTCATGGGTAGTGTAGGGTGAGGGGTCAGAGTGCAACCAATGAAACAGTCAGAGGAAAATTGTCTGGTCCCATTCACTAATTAATTACCAAAATAAATATTTACATATATACAAATGTAGAAATAAGAAAAAAAAGAAAAGACAATAATAATGAAGCAAGATCTCCCCACTACCTTAGTAACTCTGACCATAAATAATGTTGCTCACATAATGCTGCTAACTCTCCCTCAGAGCAGGCTATATACTGGTAGCTCCACCCCTAGACTCTACCAATATCAACAAAGGTAATGTTCACAATACAGCATATAACTGTTGTCGACTTACAATCATACCCTATAATCAAAAATCATCATTACTGTTCCCCACATAGATTTATGATGTCATTTTTAATTAGACAATAGCTATTGGTATTTAACCGTTCTCTGCTTTGCCTCTTCACCAGTCCAATCTCCCCTCTCCTTCAGCAAGAGATGGACTCACCCAGGTAAGTAAATCTCAGAGTCTTTCAGCCTCTTACACTTTTGGCCCAGGTTGGTTGTGAACCATACACAGGTAAGAACAGTCAAGTATGTCACATAATTATTGGCAATGTGTATTACCAACTTGTTGTTACAATATATATATATATATATATATATACAATTATTATAATAATAATAATAATAATAATTTTGAACTAACATAACTCACCTTGGTGTGGCCTCAGTGTTTTTTTTTACATGTTTCCGAAATTGTAGATTTTAGTATTTTCTCAAAATGTAATTATACATGCAGACAGTTTTAGTGGGACTTTTATTTCTGTGCTACTAAACCTTTCAATCTGTATATATTAAGGACTCCTATATCCCTTGACCCTCTAAACCCTGTGCCTCATAGGCGTACATAATTAGTGGGAGGTCCAATGTGCAATTCACCTGATAAGCTTTCATTATTATCTCAAAAAGTAACTGGCAACAGATTTGAGTGGATTACTCATACTCGGGTCTTTGCTTTTCTATAAATTCTAAACAACATTTAAATGAGCCATTAAATAAGCCAATTAAACAGTAAAATTAAACAGCAAGATATTCAGGGATAGCAACAAAATTGAATGTGTTCAATTATTCATAATGTCTCTTCCACTTTAAATTTACACAAACCATAAAGCAGACATTAAAATGTCACATGTACTACAGTTCTATGAAATGGTATGTCAGTACTGTTAACAAAGCCCAAGCACGGTACAGTGTGATAATAAAAGCAGAAAAAAAGTACTTTCACTATCAGAGGAGGTAGGAAGAGTAAAAGGAATGTAATAAAACCAATGATTCACTCACTCTACAATAGTCTGTCACCCACAGCCACAGTCCTATAAACACGTCTCTACCAAAGGAGTTGCTCATAGAGTACAACCATCAGATGCAATTTTTGTAGTAGTATTATTATTAGTCCTTCAAAAATCCTATAGCATGTCCGTAAAACGACATGTACACCCACTCATTCAAATAATAACTATTAAAAATGAGAAATTCTCATGGGATTTCCCACACAATTTCTGGAGTTTAGAGGTATAGCGTGATAAAGAAAGTCCATCTGGTGAACAGGGCTAGAGCTGACAGAACATCTTAGTCTTAGTGACTAAGGTTATCACTGTACAATTGTGGTCAGCAGAAAAGTATGTCTGAATGCACAGCACATTGAATATACAGACAAACAGGCTACAAAGTACAACACAAAACACTTCTGCCAGCCATGAACAGAAAGCTGAGGCTGCAGGGAGTACAGGCTTTCTAAAACTGAACAGTTAATGACTGGACAAAATAATCTGGTCTAATTAAATCTGCTTAATCTCAGGCACTAGTGATGGGCAATATGGTCAAAAATTATCTTGATATATTTTTGCTGAATGGTGATATACAAGCAATCAATCAATCAAAGCATATTTATATAGCACCTTTTACAAGAAAGGAAATGTCACAAAGCAGCTTTACAGAAATCTGGGTCAAAGCCTCAATTGAGCAAGCCAGTGGGCAACAGTGGCTAGAAAAATCTCCCTCAGACTAGGAGGAAGCAACCTTTAGGCTTTAAAGGGGAACTGTGATGAAATTGGTTACTTTAACTGTAGGAGTTTCACTTCATGGGATGAGTGGGCGTGTAGGTAGATCCATCAGGATAAGGCATCAGGCATCAACCAACAACAACAGGTCACATATATGTGAAAAATATAATGACACCCCATGTAATTAATGTGTGTGTGTTTATGTGTGGATTTGTGTGAATTTATACACAAATATCAATTTCATGGGGAGTGACATGAGATTTTCACACAAAGTCTTCTACCTAAATAGTGTGTATGTGGAAATGCAAATGGGGTGGCGGTGGAGCAGAATAGAGGAGGCGCTGTGACCAGGGGCAGAGTAGAGCGAGGTAGCCTAAAAACAAAACTCAAAATAAATGATATCGCCTCAATCCATACCCCCTTCTCTTTATACCCAAAATCAATATAAATTCAATCTATCACCCAGCCCTATGTAGTACACAAAAGGTAGGGTCAAACATGAATCCATGGGCCAATCCTCCCTTGTGTCAGTCCTGGTTGCTGTACCAGTCCTGGTTGCTGGATGTGGTATAATGGTTTGAGGAATGGTCTTCCAAAGGATATTTGCATAGATAACATAGAAGCTAAATACTGTAGAGTTTATGTTGAAAGTGGGCAGAGAGATCAGGAGAGATGCCATTTTAAGCACAACATTAAACAGTGATTGTGTATAACATTTATTAGAAAATATAATGCTACCAATACAAGCAATTAGTCTAATCTCCATTTAGCACATTGGAATTATAAACTTTCTACATATTAAACTCTAAGTGAGAGCTCCTAAAAAGAAGTCTTCCAAAATAATTTTAGCAAATTTTCTTGGCTAAATTAATTTTTTCTCCATGTTAAATGGTTCTCATTGCAAGTCTTAAACCTTTTTAAAGCCTGATAAAGTAGCATGATTCTGTCAATGCTAATACACAGCAATAAACACCACTTCGTAGTAGCTTTGGAAGCCATGAAATCACTTTTCCACTGGCAAATTAGAGACCCAGTCACAGACAGATAAAGATTCAAAACCTCTTTTCACAGAAACACGACAGCACTGACAGAAAAATACCCTTGTGTGTCTGTGTGCCACAGTGCTTCTCTAAGAGTGCCAAATCTGACATGAATGCTCTAAATATTTCACTGCAGTTGAGCTCATTTTACAGATAAAATTGCACTTATTTCAATCAAGTCAGAAACCATCCCATAGGCATAATGTGTTTGTCTGGGCCTGGTCGCTCCAACTGAGATATTATCAATGGCATTTTAAAGGCAAGTTTATTCCCTCTCTGTAAGCGCTCTCTCCAGATGAATAAATTTGATGGATGTGTCCATGTTGCACCCACAAATGCCTGTTTTCAAACTCTGTAAGTATTGTAGTACTATTTTTATTTCAGAATTATGTTCTGGTTGGAAGAAAAGGGTTGAAAGGGCTTTAGTTGCTCAGAAGTTACTTGCTTTCTTTGTGACCTTGAAAACTATTACACGCCTTGCTCTTGTTGTGATTTTTGTTGGTCATGCACTCCTAAAATGGTCTTTAAACTCCTCCATTTATACACAATCTATCTGACTGTGGTTTGTGTGGATTGCTGGTGTACAAACCAAGTGTATTTTCTTTAACTTACTTAGTTGATTTGGTTTTGAACTTAAGGTTTAAGTCAAATTTATGAAAAATGGACTGGTCAGAATAAAACTTTGAATAATATTTACTAATCCAATAAACTGTATTATTGCAACTTCATTTTTACTCCTCTGATGTATGTAACATAATGCAATTACACACAATTTAAAAAAAATATGTTCTTTTAATTATTAAAACAATATTCAGACATTAAAATTAGAATTAAATTGTTCCACATATTCTAAACAAATAAATCATAAATAAAATTTAAACCACTGTTTAAATGCAAATGGCCTATTCATGGTAATGCACTCTCCTTACTAATGTGCTTCTGACTGGTTATGTTGACTTTCTGTTCCCTGTCTATCCTCGTCTGTCTTGTTTTGGTTTACCATGTGTTTTTCCATGTACTTTTCCAGCACATGTTTCTGTTCTGTTTTCTGTCTTGTCTCCTCCCAAGCTTCACCCTGTTATCAGTGTTCCCACTTGTGCCTCCTTCGTAGCCCTGCCCTCTCATTATCTTCACTAGGTGTCTCTAGTTTCTGTGAAAAGTAGCCCTTCGTACCAGCATCTGTCATTGTGAGTGTGTGCATGTGTGCTTTCACAGGCTTTACATTTGGTCTGTTTGATTAGTTCAGTTTTTTCCTAGTCTTTAGTCGTTTATTTATTCTATTATTTATTGTTTAGTATATTTATTCATTCTTAATCTATTTGTTTATTCTAGTCTGTTTTTAATTTAGTTTGTAAATAAAACCATATACCCTGCATTTTCATCCACCTCCTGCCCTAGGGTTGGTATTATGGTCAGAAAAGATTATTTTACAATATTGTCATATATTGTACAGTAAGTTAATAATGTAATTATTGTGGCAGGTCACATACATACATATGAGGTAAAAATTAAATAAAATAAAAACATTTTTTACATGTGATTCATATAATACTTAGTTCATGTAATTTCTTTTCAAGCCTCAAAATCTGAGTTTCAACCACAATTACTATTACTATTACAATTATTATTAAGAAGGTTTAAATACATTTAAGCACAAGCATTATTTCACCTCTTGCATATTATTAGCAGAAATGAGCTGCTAAAATAATTGTATTTGCATGGATGTTTTCTCTATTTAGAGTATCTATTCACCACAGAAAAGATACTATAGAACACTTGTGGACAGAGCAGATGAATAGGAGAGTGGAGTTTAATCAATGCAACTGGCTCTTGAGATGCATCTTCACGTGGAAAGTCTAATTGTGGAATATGATGTGAATATGCTGTTGTGCAAAAGAGCATAATATATGCCAGTCAAGAGGCACACAGAGTACACGTTTACAGGTTATCCAAAAGGCACTATAAATGAATCAAACTTAAATACGTTTTCACTCAGCTATTAAGTAAGTGAGTAGATGGAAAACTGATTTGAATTCCACATGCTGATCCATCAGGAAACATGCATTTGTCATAATGTGGATGTCTATGCATCACCAGTTAAGCAAGTGACATTCTTCTTCTCCTGGGCCCTGTACCTTGTTTGTCAGGTTCAGTAGGTTAAATCAACTCCATTGGCCTCCAAAGGCCTAAAGAAGCTAACCCTCCCTAATTAATTCAGAAGTCCTTCATTAGCTGGATCAGGAATGTTGTGCCGAGGTTTGGGGAAGAGTGGAATGATGTGTGGTCTTTAACTATTGCCAGAAAAGTGGTAATTACAAGATGTGCACATAAATACCACTGTACTGTCACTTTCTGAGTTGGAGATGTTATTAAAATAATTTATGATGGCCATATTTCAGTTATTCAGCAGCTATATGTGAACACTTTGGTTAAAATGACCACATACTTGTGAGCCAATGCTTGCTGTATACAAACATATTGAGTGTCTTTACAGCTTAATTTCAGAATTTCTAGGAAACAGATTCTGAGGAGTAGATTTGGGCCGGATGAGCACTGGTCACATGTGCTTGGCAATGCCATTGTAGGACCACTTTTAGGTTACCTAAGAACTTTGCAATGGATGATTATTTAAAGATAGTTCTTAAAGAACTAAAAGGCTGCTTTACTGTAAGTAAATTGCATTTATGCAAATATTTTACTGTGTTCTCAGAAATTTTGCAGAATCTATCAAAACGTAAGCAGTGGTGACAGTAAGTACCAGGGGATATACTTTACTTCAGAAAAGCCAATATAAAAAATAGTCTCCCAGTACATAAAGGAATAAGCTACTAAACCAGATTGTAACCCATCTGTTTCTCTGCATACTTTGTTATATCCTGCAACAGACAAAGGGTCCTTACCACTGAAGATCAGATCAGATTAGAATAGATTAAACGTTATTGTCATTGTACAGGTACAGAGCCAATGAAATGCAGTGAGCATCTAACCAGAAGTGCAATACATTTTTACATAAAGTGCAGTAGTATCCATGCAGGTTGTACAATGAGTAAGACAAATATGAATGAAATACCTTGTTAAGAATTTGTACAATAATAGTGAAAAATGAATGAATTACATGATGAATGATGTACAATAACAATGCAGATGGTGCAAGGATGCAGATAAATGGCAGTGGCAGTATCCTTGTTAATTAAAGTGGCAGTGCAGAGTTTAGCAGGGTCACAGACTCGAAGGAAAATCAAAAACTCGTCCTGAGTCTGCTGGTGCGGGAGCGGAAGCTCCTGTAATGCTTGTCAGATGGGAGGAGGGTGAAAAAATTAGTTTGGATGAGAAGTGTCCTTGATGTTTCTCACATTGGCCCAGGCAGCATTTGTGATAAATGTCCTGAATCTTAGGTAACTGGGTGTCTGTGAGGCATTCTGCACCACCCTGCGCTGCGCTGGAGTGCTTTGTGGTCAGCTGCATTTGTACTATGCTGAGATGCAGTTGATGACTATGCTCTCAGTGGTACACAGATCCTGGGACAAAGGTGAGCTTTTGTAAGGTTATGAAGGAAGTAAAGATGCTCTTGTGCCTTTATGACTAGGATGGAGAAGTTAAGAGACCAGATGAGATCATTGGAGATGTGCCTGCCAAGGAACTTAGCCGGCTGCCCGCTTTACTGCAGCGCTGCTGATGTAGATGGGGGTGAGCCTGGCTTCTAGCCCTCCTTAAATTCAAGATGATCTCCTTGGTTTTCTGGGTGCTAAGTGCCAGGTTGTTGTCAGTGGACCATGCAGCCAGGGAGAAAGAAGGCTAACAAAGAAGGAGTCAGTTCCATCCAGGGAAAGGATGAAAGGAAGTCTGTATATTAGTCTGTTATTATACTACAAACTGATCCTCTATGATAAGAGGAGCTGATAAATTGGACAATGAATGTAGAAACAAGGAGGCGGTCATAATGTTATGGTTGAATGGTATTTGTAATAATTCATTTTAATTTTAATTTGTGTCTCAACTGTGTTCTGAGGTACAACAGATAAATAAATATAAAATGATATGAAATGGACTACTTGTTTGTTTGTTTGTGATTTCAGTGGGGTCTCTGTGAATGCAAGAGGAATCTTGTAATCTGAACAGGTATAGTGGTTGTCCTGGAGAGACATCTCATCTAATTAGGGTCAAAACACTCATTACATACATCTAATGCATCACTTCCTTAGACACTTTTTGGCTACCTCCAGTGGTGCGACATTTGAAGAGAGGACTGAGAGAACCCATTTTGTGGTATGTGTAAAACTACATGTCACTGTCACTTCAGCACTCGTTTTTCAATGAAACAAAAGGTCTGTAATTTTGGGTGTGTGACCTAAGAAAATCTGAGGACCAAACTGTTATGTCTACATGAAGGGGTCACCACATTTTCAGTACAACAAGGCTTGAGAAGTGGTCCTGATCAACATTAATGACTACCTTCAGGCAGTGGTCATACAATGAAGAGGGGCACACCATGAACTGGCAACAGTGTCTTAGATGCCCAAAGCACATCAGTTTATGAGGGCAATGAAATCTACAGCATCCGGAAAGTGCACTTTTTGCATTATTATTTTTACGTTATAGCCTTATTCCAAAATGGATTCAATTCATTTTTTTTCTGTCAGAATTCTACACACAATACCCCACAATGACAATGTGAGAAGTTTGCCAATTTCTTAAAAATGAAAATACAAAAATACAACTTACATAAGTATTGACGACCTTTGCCAAGACACTCAAAATTGAGCTCAAGTGCATCTTGTTTCTACATCTTGAATGGAGTACACCTGAAGTAAATTCAGGTGAGTGGATATGATTGGAAAGGCGGTGGTCATACCATGAAGAGGGGCACACCATGAACTGGCAACAGGGTCTTAGATGCCCATAGTATATATATAAGGTCCCATAGTAGACAGTGCATGTCAGAGTACAAACCAAGCCATTAATTATCTGTAGACCTCGAAGACAGGAGGTATTGAGACACAGATTTGGGGAAGGAGACAAAAACATTTCTGCTGCATTGAAGGTCCCAATGACCACAGTGGCCTCCATTATCCATAAATGCAAGATGTTTGGAACCATAGAGCTGATAGTCTGGCCAAACTGGCATACATTTCTGAACAACCTGAGATATACCTGAGACTCATTACTGTAGTTGAAAAGAAGCATGTGGACTAGCATAGTAGAGTGATGAAACATGATTTTACAAATGTGACTTGAGTTACACAGAATTGCAGTTTTCACAAGTGTTGTCCTGTCCACTTCATCAAATTTACAAAGTGCAGTTGCTGGTGCGCAGAGCCCACAGGAGCACAACCGTTTGCCTTATTAAAAATCAGTGGAGAATGAAAATGTTTTGAATCTGTTTAAGGTCAGATTTATGGTAAAAACTCTACATAATGAGGAGAAAAGAGCAGAAAGGCTGATAAAAGTTTGATGAAGCACATGAAGGTGGGACTCAGTGAGAAGACACCATGGTAGAGAGGTGCAAAACAGGCTTTCCTGCTTTGTATATTGCCATCCATTGCAATGTAATTCTCTCTCTCTCTCTCTCTCTCTCTCTCTCTCTCTCAAAAAAAATAAATAAATAAAATGCAGAAATGTAGAATAAGAGCCTATGATATAATTGTAACAATGAATTAAACATGAAATTAGCATTTGGATGGCATGATGGCATTGGTAGTGTGTTTGCCGCACATTTCCAGGAGCCTGGAATTTTGGGTTTGCTCCTCAGTCAAGTCTTTGTTGCATTCTCACCATGTTGGTGTGTTGGTCCTCAGGGAACTAAAAAAAAACTAAATTGCTCCCTTGGTGTGAGTGTGGGAGGAATCCAGTGATTCTTTTAAACAGTGTAAATATCAAGTCTTGCTTAAACTGGATGTTTTAGTCAATAAAGCATTAAAACAATGTATGGAACGCTTATAATTGTACTTCATTATACCATATAAACTCCTGGCAAATGGTCCTAAAATATTTGGCCATAACTGTAGATGTTAAAATAGAGGAATAAATAGTATGTCTCTTTTGTGCACTATTATAAGGATTTGGTATCTGCTTGCTAAACAGATAAAGCTAGACATAGCAGCATTAAACCAAACATGCTGCTTAATTTAATGGTTCAAAAAGCTAGTGCTTGATTAGCTTTAATGAATCTGAAATAAACTACAACAGTTTTTATAATAATGTTTTGCTTTACTCACAAAATACAGTGATGATAAGCACTGTATGTTTTGATTTCTCACATTATACTGTATGGGCCAGTGGCCATAGAGGGCCTTCTTTCAAGTTTGATCTGTAGGAATGTTTTAACAAGGCTTTAGTGACAGAAAGGTTTCTTCAATTAAGCGTCTAGTCAGCCTGCCAGAAAACAAGGCTGCGCTAATCAAACAGAAACGGGCAATTATCACACCTGTAGGATGGTGAGAGATGGAACGGGTCGAGCCACCTGTTTGATTGTGTCTATTTGCATGCAGCCTCCTCCAGATGTGGGCTCAATTAAGGAAACTTTATAGAGAACATGATCTCTGATCAAAAGAGAGAGGTAGAGAGAGCGGGAGGGAGAGAGAGACGGCGGCAGGAGCAAAGCAAGAGTGTTACAAGATTAATCACATCCGACATGAAGATATTTTAATATTAACAAAAAGTAATAACTTGCTTAATTTGCATACAAATTACAGAGGTAATTGATTGCTGGATTCTATTTTCAAGCACACCCGCCAACACACATGTAAGCATGCACTGTGTGTGTGTGTGTGTGTGTGTGGTGTGTGAGTGAATGAGTGTGTTATGTAGTGAATGACTGAGCGAGTGCCTGGGGGGAGACAGAAATGAATCATCAGTTTAGCTACTCTGCTTAACCGTTTGAGATTAACAGAACGTCTCATTAAAGCCCTTATTAGAAATGATCAATATTCCTTCATCAATCGCACCAACCAATGGCACGGCCAACACAGCAGCTATGATTTAATCATTGCGCTGGCCGTATTGATTGACTGTCATAACAAAGATGGACAAGAAAATGCAGCAGAGAGCGTGGACACAGATGTAATTATTAGTTCTCCATTTCATAATGCCTGTAATGCTAGAGTGAAAAAACAAGCAGCAAAGCCTGGCTGCAGTTCACTTCATCCATTACTTATATCCCTCAAATATACTGTCCGCAGTAATGAGTAAAATTCTCAACAGTGTTCTATTAAAATGATACTCCACAAGCTTTACTGGTTTTTGAATGGTTCTTGGCTTGGATGTATGATTTTTCCTCTTCTTTCTCTTGAATAATGATGTTGAATGGATTTATCTGTGCCCCGCCCTCAAATGCTCAAATCTTTCAAAGCAACTGTCACCAGGCTGTACAAGCTTTACTGAAAGCTGGCAATTTGACTAAAGCTCATTAAACTCTGTGAGAAACTGTAAGCTTCCAGTTTGCAATAACACTCTAACTGAACTACTTTGTTAGCCAATCAAGGTTAATATCTACAGGATAATCATGCACATTTTCAGGCTGAGTCACCCCTCCTGATATTTGTAAACAGTGACCCAATTTCAGCGTGGTGCAATTCATTGTTGGTCAGTTGTTACCCTTTTATGCCTTGGTGTTCACCCTCAGCAACAGTGCATTTCCTTATTGGATGCCAATGGTCAAAATCTTATCGCATCAAGTACAGGTCAGGATGACCCGCCAAGAGTAAAAGTGTAATGTGTTTCTTGACTTCAGCTGAGGCACAGCTGAGGCACACAGATGATTAGAATTTGGTACCAAAAGCGACAGACCCAACCTGCCTTGCGTCAGCAGTTCAGGCATGTGGACGTAGTGTAGTGGTGTGGGCAATGTTTTCTTAGCATGCTTTAGGCCTGCTATATCAATCAATCAGTTATCTCTTGACTGCCATTGCCTGTTTGAGTATTGTTGCTGGCCATGTGCTACCATTCATAACCACAGTTTACCATCTTCTAATGGTTACTTCCAGCATGATAAGAGACCATGTTGCAAAGCAAAAGTAACAGTGGGGAGGTGGTAGAACATATTTGCACTTGCAATCTGCAGGAACTATGCGACATAATGATGTCAACATAGACAAGAATCTCACAGATGTTTAAATCATCTTGTGGAATCCATGCCACAAAGAATTGCTTGGAGAGCAAAGGAAGGCCCTTGCTAGAATTAGTCTAGTGCTTCTAATAAAGTGCTAAGTGAGTGTATTTGCCCCTGTGCTTCAGTTGCTCTTGAGTAATCAATGACGGTGGATTTTTGTTCTTTTTTTCAGTTTTCAGTTGCAGTTTTCATGTGCAATATATCTTTATTATTGTCTTGTCTGTATTATCTAGTATTATTATGTCTATTGTCATCGTGTTACTTGCACAACAGAGTTAGGAGAAACACACTCCTTGTTGTATTGTCTGAATGAAATAACAGTAAAGTTCACTTCACGTCACTGCAGTTCGAAGAAGACTGTGTCCTGTTCGTGTTATGTTGCTTGGTTTCTTTTGGTTTCTAGGGCCGACTGATTGTGGCATTTGCACAAAAATATGTGTCACAATATACAATGCACAGATCGCAATGTGAAACAAACTCTGATGCAACACCAAAAGTACGATGTTCAGGTTGACATTTTTTTGCAAATTTATTTGCTTCAAATGACTGATGTGGGCAAATGATTTACATGTCATTTAACTAATATACATAACTCACCCTTTCAAACTTTACCTACAGTGTGACCTCATCCTTAATATAATCACCAGTGTGAGACTGTATTTTGTGTTTTTTACTATTTATTTATTTATTTATTTATTTACAAGAAAACCAAACTTGCTTTTGAGTTGTACAGTTTTTTTAAAGAACAATTGATTAAAGAATTTAGGGAAGCTAAAGCAGTTCTATGGAGACTTCCAAAACTGTTGGTTAGGTTGTAGAATTACTGACTAGTCTCCTACAGGAGATGTGTAAATGTGCATGATTCTGCAATTATGTGTACAGCATATTGTGTTATAATATAAATAAATTTGATTTTGGATCTTGGACATTGAACATATTAACATTCTGAATTCCAATATACTTAAATATTTAAGAACTGGAAAAGTTCAGAGCTGAAAAAATATTGTCATATCTTATTAATTTAGATCTTAATTGTGATAGATATCATCAATCTCTGGCTAATTTATATCATTTGTTTTGGAAATGTCCTTCACTGCAGATATATTGGGGTTTTATATTAAGTTCTCTTTCAGGTATATTAGAAGTGCCCATTAATCCCTCTCCCTTTATTGCTCTGCTTGTCGTTGTCCCTGATATGCCCACCTTACATAAACACAAGTCCAATTTGATGGCTTATCTTGATATATTGGTAAAGGGTGTACCCACCTTTCCATTCACACTGGATCATGGACACTCTTTACTTTAAGAAAAAAAAAAACTGTAATACACCCATAAAGGCTCTATAGCTAATTATTACAAAGTTTGGAGACCCTTCTTATCTCAATTAAATAAACTTAAGTCTCGAGGACCAGTCAGATCTGAACTGAGCTCTCTCCACTTTTTAAAGATTGTTGCCTCCTGTCCACTGAGATTTTTGTCCTCTTTGTGTACATAAGTGTACATCTGTCAGTTTGTGTTTTATTGTTATTGCAATCCTTGAAATATGAATATTAATAAAATTGCACAATGAAATAAAGAAGACATGCTTAGTCCACAATGACCTTGGAACTGTACAAATATTTACTACAGGTTCATCAAGGTTTTAATGAACATTCTGTTAATTTTGCATATATATATATATATATATATATATATATATATATATATATATATAATCAACAAAAACAAATCAGTGGTTCCTTAACAGCAGTGCTAAGAGTGTAGATCATTCTGCAAGCAAGTCAAGCAGTTCTTCATTTGGAGAAATTAATGCAGCCCAGCCAAGCCCATTAGGAAGTCAACAACCTTGTCACAGTGCCTCACTGCCAACAATAATATTAGCCAGAACACTGGCCCCACAGTATGAGCCATGTTTTCACCACAGAGAAAGAAGAGAAAAACAACACTTATAACAGTATTCATAAATTGGGACCTCCTTTGGGTGCAGGACTGCATAAGGTTCTCCCCGAGTGTTCTGGAGTGAGGAGTGCACTGCTGGAATTCAGAGAAGATGGCAGGAAGCTGTCTCAGTCCCCTGTGAATGAAGGATCAGCCCCAGCAGCAGATGGTGTGATGGGAGAAAGAAACAGATAGGGACTTTTTCCCCACTCTTGCCTTCTTGAGGTTGTAGGTCTGGGACTGGAGCCAGCTCTTGTTGGATGGAGTGAAATGTGACCTGCAGCTTGGGTGGGAGATGAAACCCACGTCTAAAAAAACATCCATTTCAGGTCAAGATTAATGTGACCTTCCGACACTTGCAAAGGTGAAAAGCATGCAGCATGTTTCTCTGCCAACGTCCATATGCTCACATGTTGATTTTAATCAGCGGCATAGTTTTAGGTATCAGGCAAATGAAATGTCTTCTCAAAATTAAAAATATCTATAAGTATTTCTCCTGGGATTCTGCATACATTGTATTGGATAATACTAGTATTTTTACAGCACATTAGACTGCTCAGCCACTCACACCCATTTCCAGAAGTATACAGACAACTGTTGACCTGTTTGAGTGTGTCTTCAGAAAAGGTACAGACACTGGTTGCAGGACCTCATTGACGTAACATTGGGCTGACAAAATGCCTGTAAAGAAGCCCAAAAGTGATCTGGCACCATGACACCAGACCTGCACTGACCACTGTGCCTCCAGACATGGATTTTTTGGTCGACTTCAAGACAAAAGCAGGACTCATCACTGAACATGACCCATAGCCATTCTCAGTGACTCCATGACAGTCTGGAACAACATCATTTGAGGTGCATTTATAATCACATTTGTAATGCCTTATAAGTTCATGTTATGAATAGGTTAATAATATATTATAGGCATGAAAATCCTATTACTTAATTTACAACTTAATATAATTTTTTTAAAGAACTATTGATTAATAATTCTGTGGAATCCTTTAACACTATAATAAGACTATACCTTTTGTGCTATGCATCAACATTTTCGGCACACCTTGCCTTCTTGGCCCACTCACTCAACCTTAATTTCTTAAGAGATACATTGCCATAGCAATTTGACCTTTACAAAATTTGTTCAGATACAGAGTATGGGCAGTTTCACACTACAATTTTAAGAGGTCATGGTGAATCTCAAGCAGAAGACGTAAAAATATATGTAATGCATAATATGCAAAAATGTGTACATGAACAGGGTCAAATTAGGAGAATGATGTAAGCAAAATTCAATCACATTCAAGTGAAACATGTCAGATGAAAAATTAATAGATTCAGAACTCTTTTGTGTACCACAGGGCATTAAAACAGTGAGATCCTAAAATGGGCATGATGCCGAAAACTCCAGTGGTGTTTTCTTTTTCCCTCCATTAGTCATGTAGAAAGCACGATTCCACTGACATTAATTTATTCTTGTGTGGTTAAAAAAAAAAAAGAAAAACCAAAAAAAAAAAAACATGTTTTATGTATGGCCTTGTGTGTGGCACATCATCAATATTTCAAATTAACAAATTAAATTAATTTTAAAAGTGAGAATTTTGAAGACAAGCTATAGTTATATTATGCACCATCTGTCTGATGTTCATAAGTAAAAGTCCTGTGGCAAATTAATAGGAGGTGAGAAACACCTGCAGTTTTATATAATATAATGTTCACACCTAGACTTTTTTAAAAAGACATGCAGGTGGTGTTCTGCTTAAATAATTAAAACTATGTCTCTTGGATCATGTAAAAATCACAGACACTCTTTGTACTCCCCAGCTGCTGGTGTGTGAAAAAGTCTAGAGAGGTCTCAGGATCTCGGTCAGACATGCTTGAATCTGAAAGAGTAAGTAGTACCTATAAGACATATAGGTCATTAAGTTACCCATGAATTTTAATGAAATTTCTACTCTTCACACATTATGCACAGGCTTCATGGGCTGATGCACATGACCCAAAGAACTTCCACATGCCAATGTCATCATTGTATGAAATCCAGGTCTAGTCTACATAGGTGCTTGGTATGACTTTATTATGCTACTCATTGTCAAATTAAAACAGATGGTTAATGGAACTTCTAGGCCCACAGTGTCTATTATAATAGATGCAAAAAACGTTGACCTTTTCTTGACCTCGCTTTTGATTGACTGGTTGAACTCCTTACGATTCTGCCAGTGAGTCCAGAACATCCATTTCTCACTCTTGGTAATGACTCAATCCTAGTTAATTAGGATAGTGAATAATAGCCCTTACAATATGGACATCCATGAATAACAATAATAAAACAAAACAAATCCTTTATAGGCACAATGATACATTTGTAACACCCCACCAACCACATGGTGTACCACAGCAAACAGGGGCTCATCCCATGAGGGTGTTCATTTGTCCAAGGGATTTGTTTCATCATTTCATTCACCTGGGAGGTTTGGGGATGGTATGAGGATGCTAAGAGGTTATAGCACTGGAAGCCAAGGCCAAGCAACACCCCTGACAGCAATTGATTTGTAACATTGAGACACTATAACAAACATCTTTGACTTAGAAACCACCTAGCAACCACCTAGCAACCACCTGAAATATATATATATATATATATATATAAAATCCCTTTGCAAAGCTTTATCTTGCTTCAAGAAACCACATGGGAATATCATAGCAACCATGTGGCATACCCTATCAACAAGCTAACAACACCATAGAAACCAACTACAATACTATAGGAACCATGTAGCAGCAGCCAAGCAACTGCTGAAGTGGGAACCACCTTTCAAGTTCTGATGTTTCTGATATCGTAGAAAGATACAATGACTGCAGCGTCTGCTTTTTCTATTCTAAGTGTAAAGAACTTGTTGAGCATGATAAATAAACTGTAGGGGATATCAAATATATCTGACCTTGGGTCAAATTCTTGCAGAGTAATTACTCTTTGGACCAGACCCCCAGCGTACATGCTACCTTATGCTCATTTTCATGTCACACACTTTACAAGAAGCACTACCAAATTATATATAAATAAATATTGGACAGTCTTATCCAATCACAGGCCTAAAAATGTTTGTTTTTTTTCCCCAATTGAATTATCTCTGTTTTTATTTATTTGGCCACAGGCTGAGAGATTTTAGCAGTATGGAACAGTGTGAACATATCACAGGAATTTCTCCCAGCCAGGGAGCTGTGTTTGTGTGAGTGTTTGGAGCTGAAATTAGAGGAAAGCTTTGAAATGCTTGACTTATTATTATAAGTAACAAATAAGTGACTATTTCAGGACACTCAGA
Source organism: Acestrorhynchus altus (assembly GCA_034509495.1). Classification (NCBI taxonomy): domain Eukaryota; kingdom Metazoa; phylum Chordata; class Actinopteri; order Characiformes; family Acestrorhynchidae; genus Acestrorhynchus; species Acestrorhynchus altus. Next base: position 22,902,575 of record CM067514.1, read on the forward strand.
TTGTGGACACTCAGACCTATAATCACAGATAAGCATGAATGTGCCTCTACTTAGCTGTAGTTCAGTTCTGTAATCTGAACTTCAGTTTACTATGTGATGCTACAGAGAAAGAAATCCACTCTGTCCTCAAAATGAGGAAAGTCTGATCCTGCTACACAATAATGCATTGACAAACACTGCATACCATTGTTGCGCTACTGGTTTAACCCTTTTAGATGAAACCATTGTAACAAAACTAGCTGTCGATCACAGCTAATGTAGTTTCTACACTGTCTCCTATAAACATCTTGTGTTGGTATCAAGTGGATCAGACACAGAAGTGCTGCTAGATCGTTTAACTCTTTCATAATTTGATGTTTTTTTAATGACCTAAAATGACAAAGTATGTATAAAAGACAGTTACACATGCCAGAAGCTTTAGTTTTTCAGGAGATCCTAGCCTATTCATTTGGAATGGAAATATCAGAATTTATATAAGAATATTAGAATTTCTGTATTAGAACACACAATTTAGATGTGTGCGTGGTTGTTTGAATTCATATGGTGTGTTTTTGTGTTTTTGTGCTTGTAAGGACTAGGATCTCAGAAACAGTCACTCTAGTCACTAATCAGGCCCACCCCCTTTTGCTGATCAGTCAGAGACCCTGTGCTGTGCTGGATAGAAAATGTATGTCTGTTTGTTATTATATGTATTCTTTGTCTGTCACTTTAACCCTGAGTTATGGAGCCTAAAATACTGAAGCCCAAAGTCCAGGCAGCAGTGAAAATGACTTGGAATAGTCTACCAACCTCCGACTTTACATCTACAGAGTGAAACAACTAGGTGAGTGCCTAATAGGGTGGGCAGTGAGTGGACACAGTGTTTAAAAACTCCAGTACCACTGATCCCAATCATACCACACTAAATCACAACTGCAATGTTAGTGTCACTGTAGTGCTCAGAATGACCCAGACACAAAGAAGCTGCTCTGTGGAGGATCTGCGGGGTCCTGAATATTGAAAAACTGGAGCCTGCAATTGTAGAAAAACAACATACTCTTATATCTGAAATAGAGATGGTAAAATGTACAATGAATTTAAAAACAAGGTGGTGGTTTTGATGTTGTTGAAAGTTTGTGTTTGCAATATACAACTCAAATTCCAACGAAGTTGGGACGTTGTGTAATAGAATATGATGATTTGCAAATCCTTTTCAACCTGTATTCAACTGAATGCACTACAAATACGATAGTTAATGTTCAAATGGATAAACTTTATTGATTTTTGATGCCTGTAACACATTCCAGCTGATATTTCAAACAGTCCTTTTCCTCTGTGGCCCGGAGGACAAGACGTCCATGGTTTACAAATTCAATTTGAAATGTGGACTCATCAGACCACAGGACATTTTTCCACTTTTTGCGTCAGTCCATCTCAGGTGAGAGTTTTAACTTGCACTTGTAGATGGTGCGACAAATTGTGTTCACTGACAATGGTGTTCTGAAGTGTTCCTGAACCTATGTGATAATATCCATTACAGAAGGATATTACAGATTTAAATGTAGTGCCATCTGAGTGATCGAAAATCATAGGTGTTCAATGTTGGTTTTCAGCCTTGCCACTTACTTTCAGAGATTTCTCCAGATTCTCTGAATTTTTTAATGATATTTTGGAATGTAGATGGTGCCACTGCATTTTGAGAGATGTTCTTCTTAAACCTTTGGACTATTTGCTCGTGCAGTTGTTCACAAAGTGGTAAAACTCATGCCATCCTTGCTTGTGAATGACTGAGCCTTTTTTGGATGTTAACCCTTTATACCCAATAATGACACTCACCTGTTTCTGATTATCCTGTTCACCTGTGGAATAGTCCAAACATTTGAAAAGCATTGAAAATACAGTAGGTTGAAAGAATTTGCAAATCGTCATTTGTTTTACAAGTTTTATTTGTAGTTTAAGTTGCACCTGTTGCTTGACACACAGCTTGTCTTGTCCCTGTAGAGAATTATTGGCAATAGAATGGAACAGATATATATTAGCCTATTGATACTATGCCTAGAGTCAAATAGAGTGGTATAAAGCCCCCAAACACTGATCTGTGGATCAGCAGAACTGTGCTCTCTGAAATTATGATGTTCAAATCAATACTATTGGGTTGAGTTGGGAAGTTGGGGATGAGCTGGAGTGTTGATCATCAGACATCCTGACCACATTCTTGTTGCTGAGTGCAATCGAATCCTCACAGCATTGCTCAAAATGTGTGAGTGTGTGTGTCAAAAAGCAATGACCGACTGCATACCGTACCAACTGTACTGTAAGTCATACAGTTCAAACTTCATCTCTACAGAAGATGAAAAATCCACACAGTGAACGGCTCTGTTTCTCATTTGCGTTGTAATTCAGGTCACGCTCTGTGTGTGGATTCAGACAGCGCGGCGGCGTCTGGATGCTGACCCCTCTGGCCCTGCTGCCCGAGCATCCGATGGACAGTGCCTGCACCCTGCACCCCCCTCCCTGCCTCTCCACACCCTCATCCCCTCCTGTCCCCTTCCAGACTCCCGTGGGGCCTGCCATGTTACTGTGTCCCTCTCCTTATGGCACCACTCAGCAAGGGCCAGCAGCCAGCCCTGTGCAAACACACACTCGCAGCGCCAGCACCGTCTGGCCTCCAACTGATGCTACAACGCCCTGACACGTGTTAGCCCACCGTGGCTAGGCTGTGTGTCACTGTGCTCACCCGCTGTGTCCTTTTAGCTTGTGTCTGCTTCAATACTGTATGCCGCTATATGAGCACCTCCCCTGTCAAAGGCTGCTGATAATGATCTGAGGTTACTCTTCAAATCATGTGCAGGAATATAGCAAATACTGTCATAAACATATCCTTCTTCTATAAGGGTTCAATTCTAGAAAATAACTAATTAATTCTATTTCATTTATTTATTTATATATGAAATACCTTTTTTTTTTTTACATTCTTAAGTTCTATGTATTGAAAGCTCCAAGTAATGAGGAATCCTCTGGGCCTCCTTATGTAAAGTCACATGTCAAAAGTGGATGACAGTATTGTGACTGATTATGAAGTGACCTTACCATCAGCCTGAAATTATTGGTACCATGACTCATCAGACCACTCCACGTGTTGCAAGTCCTCAAGGGTCCAGTAAGCAACGGAATATGCGCAGGTGAGGCACTGTGTCTGATTTTGTTGTGTTACAGAGGCACTCTGGTGGGTATTCCGCTCCATATTCAATGGAAGTTATTGAATGTATTGACCTGTACTGTATTGTGCTGTATATGACCTGCGGGATATGCATATGGGGGTCCTGCATTGAATGTGGATGTGATCTCTGAGTCACATGTCTGTTTGCATGGACAGTTCTAGCTAAAAGCCACTATGATCATTAAACACCCATGTTCAGTCAATGATGTATTCCTGGTACACGTGACATGGACTGAGGAATGTTAAGACAACTTCAAAAATGGAAGATACTATCAATCTGGCACTCACTATCATGCCAGTAATAATTCCAGTAATTTGTGTCACCTTGCCATGAAACTGCTGTCCAGAGTTCAACCTCACTCACACGTTCCCTATAAATCCCGCACGTTAACATTCCATAATCAATTTGCATGCTGATATCCAATGACTTTTGGCTTGTCAGTGCAACATATATATTATCATGCTTGCAATTAAAGTCAATGGCAGTCTTATTTAAATTAGTTTTGATTAGACACAAAAGGGTTAAAGTCTTAAAACCTTTTGCATTTATCTTGTACCCAAAATACACAGTTAGATGTAATAGAAGTTACACTTTTTTAATCCACTGTGTTGTGCACACACAGGAATTAGTCTGCCACATTTAACCCATCCTTACACAGTGATACACACATACACACTAGTGACTTCACACACCAGGGGGCAGTGAACACACATTCCCGGAGTGATGGGCAGCCCTATCCTATGTCCTGGCATTTCAGGGATTCAAACTGGCGAACTTCCAATCACAAGGCTGGTTCCCTAACCACCAGACCGTAGCTGCTCCCTAACCTTAACCCTAACCCAGACATTTGATCTTTATATTTCAATACTTTAATAACCATCTCTGTATCAGTCTAGAGACAAGAACATTTCAAACCAAACCACTCTGATCCTCAGCTATTTATTCTGATTCTGAAATAAATAAATAAATAAATAAATAAATAAATAAATAAATAAATAAATCCTTATTCAGGTACTCTTTGTAATAGTGTGTTTCTAGGCCTTTAAATTCCCAGACCCATGTGAGCACTCCAGCTCTAACACTTAGTTTTGTTTTTGTTAAATTTAAAGCAAATAAAAATGCCAATAAAATACAGCTGGATGAACATGGCACTCTGGTCAGCTTTTAAAGAAACACATCTGTGGAGGTCAAGGGGTCACAGTAGTGCCACAGCTCTGCAGAGCAGGAATCATCCCCATTTGATAGACAGCTTGTGTGGCAGTGCAAGTCAAGGCAATGGCACAAAACATTTCAGTGAGGTTAGCCACCTCTCATTTGGCTAACTCACTCTAATCAGTCACCACATTCCTTTCAGACAATGAAACCTTTTGACGATCGGGAAAGATCCATTTTTTCCCCTCAATTTTCCATTAGAACGTAATGAGATATAACACATTAATTCCGCTCCTTTTCCTTAATTAATTAGCCTTACCATTATAGAATGATTAGCATAGAGTTAACACTGGAAACTGAACTGTCCTGATGGTTTTTTAATGTTTTTCCTTGGTTTTTCCTTGTGCTACCAGCAATCAGTGAGACTTTAAGGGATAAATCAAATGCTGTGCGGGCCATCTGCAATTAGGAAGCATCACACCTGAATCCGTTTTTTTTCCTCCCTCACGATAGTGGGTGAAGTGACAGATATAACCCGTGTTTACCTCATCTTTGTGAATTACCGTGTCTCATTGGATGCCATGGGACGTGTGTGAACTTCAAATTAATCTGATCCAATTACGGCGCTTAGCCATCTGTCATTACGCTCTTCACCGTCACTCGCGCTCTTATTTAATGAGAGCTTACTTCCCTGAAATTCACATAAAACAACAGTTAGGGTTGTGGTACTGTTGCAGAGTTACGTTTCTTAACCCGTTGTTAACACACACACACACACACACACATTCACACACACAGAGAGAGGGATGAATGCACACACATACTATATATATATATATATATATATATATATATATATATATATATGCATGCTGCGTAATAAATAAATAATGAAAACACTATAGTGTTTGTCCAGTACTAAAGCTTCCACACAAGTATCTGATGCAACAGCTTGGTAACTTGCACTAATCAGAGGAATACCAAATCAGATTCAGGAAAAGGCCATTAAAAAATAATAAAATGTATTAAAAAAACTACTTTTTTTGTGAGCAATGCCAAGTCCTGTTTTCTGTATAATTGGGCAGTGGCTTTGGGCGATGAGGTCATAAATCTTTACCAAGGACAAAGACGCACATCAATCTCTCGCTTACAGGCGGGCAGAATTGACCATCTGGCAAAAACATCAGCCTCAAGTACAGTCAAAGGGTACAAGCCCATCGATCCATCGGAGCCGGCAGAGCAATCATGATGTGTGCTATGGATTTGATTACGGAGATAAATCAATTAGATGGAAATCTGACATTCAAATTATGAGCCTGTGCTGTGGGGTGTGACATAAGTAGCGCTTGTGAGTGCGTCCTCTTCTTCTCCGCCACGCGTTGTCAAACCGTCTATCATCTATACTCCCTTTCCATGTGCATAATAAGCAGAGTGTGAATATGTGTGTTTTTTCCTAGTTCTGTTTGTGTATGACAGTGATAGTGGTCGAGGAACAGAGTGGGTGGATCTCGTCCACATTGTCTGTGCCTGCATGATTGTGGGGATGCAGAGTTGCTGGCCCCGCTTGCTCTCTCTCTCTCTCTCTCTCTCTCTCTCTCTCTCTCTCTCTCTCTCTCTTTCACCACACACACACACACACACACACACACACACACACACACACACACACACACACACACACACGCCACCTCCTATCCGCTCTCCAGGACCGATGAACCTTTTCTGCTGCGGTGCTTTATTCACAATGACACCTTGGCTATCTGAATGCTAAACAACACGGCCTGCACTCAGTATTCAGGGCATTCAATTACCGCTGTGAAAGAACACCTCCAATATATGCCAAAAAAAGGACACCAGCATGGGCATCAGCCACTGAGTGACATACTACTCAACCCCTAACTCCACCCCCCCACCAACCCCCTCCCAATCATGCGTCAACCCCCGATTCAGTATCTCAGGCCTCCTGGTGGCAAGGCTCATGCCTGACTCTGATGTGGCATTAATATGGGTGCGATAATGACATGGGCGAGGCGCCTTGGCACGTGTGACATCTCCAAGCATGGGCGCCCCTCGTGTTGAGAATGTGAAGCTTGTTTGCTGCCGCATGATGCACAAGCCAGGTCACGTGACAAAACAAGACTGGAGCAGAATGACAAACAAGGCTGCGGGTTGTGTCCTCTCCTCAGGGTTCCTCACACACATGCTTGGGGCATAGGCTGACTGGAAACAACAAAAAAAAACCAAATAGTTGTGCGGTGGCTAGTTGGAGATGGCTAGTTTGTGTACTTAGACTTGCTGGTTCAATCACAGTTTGCACGTCTAGCCTTCTTAGAAAGCTAGCTATCTTGCTTACATATAGTAACTAAAAGAAATACAAAAAAAAAAAAAAAAAAAAAAAAAAAACATTTAGTATTATGTTCATGGTGTAACATAACCATGCAACCTAAGTCAGGATTGTAGGAGGTCGAGAAACAGGAATATCCCCTAGACAGAATACCAATCCATCACCAAATCACCACACATGCCCACTGACTCACACTCACATTTAGGGGGATAATCTGGCATTGTTGGTTCACCTACAGTGTGCTTTTGGGATGTAGAAAGTACTAATTGAAGTATGTGGAGGAAACCCAGCCTTCTGGAGCTGTGCAGTGCATAAACTCTCACTATACACGTGTCCAAATGTTTGTGGACACCCTTTCTAAAAATGCATTCTGCTACGTTAAATTGCACCCATTGCTAACAAATGCTGACAAACAACTTGGCTAGTCCCTGTAGTCCCTAAAATACTGCTAATAGAATAAAATAGATAAACATCAACCCAATGATACCATGCCTAAAGCTAAGTGTGGGTTAGAGTAGTTTAAAGCCCAACAGCTGAGGAAACAATGAATGTGCAGGTTTTTTCAATACTTTTGTCCATATAGTGTAAGTAAAAAACGTGGCATGGATGTTAGGGAACCAGTCTTGTGACTGGAAGGTTGGTAGTTTGAACGTGCTCGACATGACTAAAGTGTCTTTGAGCAAGGCACTTAACTGCTTCCTGGGCTGCCCACTGCTCTGGGCATGTGTGCTCACTGCCCCTGGATTAAATGTAGAGGACAGATTTCTGCATGTGCAAGTGAAAAGTGTTACTGTCCCATTCAATGTAAAACATAATTTTATTAGAGTTGCAACAGAATATGGTACAGTTACAGTGTAGTAAATGTTCTGCATTTGTCCACTTGAGGGATTCCAGAGGCAAGAAAGGTAGCATTCAAGTGATAATGTGATACCCTTTTCTGAGTATGGAGAGTATAACATTTGATTCTTCAGGGTAGTCCAATTACTTGGTCTGGATTACCATTACAGCACAGAAAACTGTTCCCTCTCACCATGTAATTTAACAATCAATAAATTACAAATTTGGTGTAAATATTCATGACACTCATTTTAAATCAGTTTAAATCGTAAATTTCCAATTAATTAATAATCAACTTAAAACAATACGTATGTAAATGTAACAAACTAATAATTAAATCATTTATTTATTAATTTGTTCAATTAAAGCACCAATGTGTACTTATCTCTGCATCCCTATTGAAGAAAAATACTTGTTTCCTTCTTAAATACTGTAATTAACAAGTAAAGATTAACAATAAATCAGCAAAAAGGAACAACTCATCTGAACTCATATAGCAGTTTAACAGCAAAGCAGGTCTCTTTTGAGAAAGGCAGAAGTGACAGTCTCAAGGAAAAACTCCCTCTGAGCAAGAAAAAGAAACCTTGAGAGCAACCAAGACTCATCCTTCTCTAGTCAACATAAAATACCACAAGAACAACTACAAGAAGAGTAGACAGTAAATAATGGTAAAGTATATAAATAACTAAATAACAGAAGACTGTGACTGATGTAAGAGAATGAGAATGAATGAACACTCATGAAGTTCATGCTAACCAGTTACATGCATAAGTAGGCAGCATCACAGAGGGATGCATCATTTTGGGGTTTGCCCATAGGCATTTCTATTGGGCTATAGCCCTGGGTGTTTTTCTCAATAGCTCCAGGACTTTTTTTGATAATGGCAAGCATTAAACCATAAAGAGCATTGTAAAAAATATATTTTTTCCCTCACCATAATCTTTCTCTTTTCTCTTTGAGTTAGAGTTTACTTGTTAGTAAAACATAGCAATTGCAAAAAGTATTAGTATCATTGCAATTTATATAGAGAACAAAAAGTGACCAAAAACTTCGCACAATTTGTCTTTTTACCATGAATTTGTTGCACTTCTCTGTACACCTCTGTACTAGGCAAATCCATTAATTCCTACACAACTAGTACATGATCTTTTATCGTCAGTTTCCTTTATGAACTAGTGCATCTCAGGGAATTAAACCATCATGAAAATGTTGATTCATTATCAGAATTTCATTCAAAGCACAAAGTTCATATTTTTTATTGATTACATGTAAAATAACGTTTAAAACGATATTTTAATTTCTATTTTTAAAATATACATAATTATTAAAAAATAATATTCTAATTTAATTTTAATAAGTGCATTACTATTCAAAAATATCAACATTGCACCAAAAAATATATTGCATATAAAACATATAAAATACAACAGTTTACCTCATTCAATTAATTTACTAACATACATCAATTGTTTCACAATATTCTAATTCCCAGAGATGCACTAGTAGCAACTTCAATAACTTAGGCAAGGGATGATTTCATGCAATACATGGTACATATCAAGTCACATTGAGGAATGTGCAAATATTTTGTGGAGTTAAGGTTACAAGTTACAAGACTTAAAGGATCGACTGCTAACATATTGGTGCCAGATACCACAATTGTCATGCCTATAGGCCTACTGTTTAGTGAATCCTTTGTGAACCCTTTAGAAGTTTCTATATTTCTGCACAAATTTTATCTAAAACTTCTTCAGATTTTCGAGTTCTAAAAGTAAATAAGATACACTAGATCAAAGACAAAAATTACATTTGCTCATTGACTTACTGAAGAAATCTGTGAACTACTGCTTTCAGTATCTAGATGTGACCCTCTTGTGCTGCAACTACTGCAACTAAATTGTTGCTTAGTCCTGAACCCATTCTAGATGATTTCTACATATAAAACAGCTTCAACTCTGTTATGTTGGTGGGTTTCCTCTGTCACGTTGTCTCTCAGAACAATATGGACACTATTTGCCAGAACACTCCTGCCAATAACTCCAGCTCTGAGTCATATGACTCCAGTACCAGTCCCAGTATCCTGATTACTAATCGTTGTCACCTATGTCCCTGTTTTGTATACCCTGTCCATTGTTTGTCTCATTTCCATATTTTACTTCTCAGCAGCATTACGAAGCATTTGATTTGTGTGCATTCAACTGTTGTTTTGCTGCATGGCCAACATTCTGTAGAGATTCAGCTCATGGACAGATGTCCTGACATTTCACATTTCACTGTTCCATCAACGTCGGCAAGCCTTTCTGGCCCAGATGCAGAAAAACAGGCCCAAACTATGTTATTACTACTGTTGGAATGCAGTGTTTTCCTTTCTCCAAATATAATGATTTTATTTTCTTTAAACCAAAAAATCCTTTGGTCTCATCCATCCATTAAACATTGTTCCAGCTGTCTTCAGGCTAGTAAATGTGATCTTTAGCAAACTTCAGACTAGGAGCAGAATTCTCTTAGGAGAGCAGCAGCTTTCTCTTTGCAGCCTTGCCCTGCATACAATTGTTTAATGTTCTCTTGATGCTGGATACATGAACATTAACATTAACAAATATGAAAAGGCCTTTAGAGTCTTAGAAGTTACATTGGGTTACTTTGTGACCTCACAGACTATTACATACTGTTGTTGGGGAGTGTAATCATGGCCTTGAATTTCTTCCATTAGTACACAATGTGTCTGATCTTTTTTTTTTCTCTCAAAAATTAAAAGAGCAATAGAATAGTAAGATATTGTTTGTCTCATTTGTTTCATTTGGTTTTCTATATCTACTTTTTAGTTTTAGATCAAATTTGGAAATATTGAAGAGTTGCAAGGATTCACAAAATGCATGCACTAGTGTAATTACATCTGAGCATATGGGTAGACCAATTTGGTAGAATGAGAAAAAAATTTAACAGCTGTGATAGACCAGTGCCTTGTCCAGGGGGTATGTATAAAATAGCCTTTACTGACCTAAAGGTTGCTCACAGGCTGCCACAGGTCCACAGGTCCTTCTTAGAGCAACATCTCATCTCAGGCTTGATAATTTGCACAGTCTAAACATTCCTTGTTTGGGATTTAATTAATTAATCAACCCATTAAGCTAACTCAACTCAAGTTTGCATAACGCTTGCTGGATGGCCAAAATTGACATAAGTTCACTGAAGGACTTCACATACTATTAACAGAATGTACAACTGTTTTATCTATGCTAATTTTTAACTCTTCTTATCCACCTAAAAAAGTACTGATAGAAGAAATATGACCACACATTCCCTCTCCAAGGGCATTTCTGCATCTTTGCTGTGGATTGATAAAAATGTCTGTGAAGAACCAATAGCACTGAAATAAGGTGTGATTTCTTATCCAACAACACATGGATTGATCAGTTTGACACACACCTGAGCTAGCTCAGTGCAGAGCAACTTACCAACTCAAAGAGTGAATTGTGGTAGGCATGTGATGATTCAGTCAAGCAGACTGCATATATATAATGTGTGTGTGTGTGTGTGTGTGTGTGTGTGTGTGTGTGTGTGTGTGTGTGTGTGTGTGTGTGTGAGAGAGTGTGAGCAATGCTTCCAGCATTCAGCTGTGAAGTACTGTATCTGTCTTGTCTGGACTGGTAATGCTCCATCCAATACAAGCTGAGAAGTTGTGGATGAGGTGGGGTGGTGATCATCCAACATCTGACATCCAATAGCTGAGTGCAATCAAATCCTTACAGCAATCCAAAATAGAAAACCTTCACTGGATGTAAAGAATACAAGACAAATTCTTTTTAGTCTCCTTGCTTTTGGAAGAAAAATGATATATAATCCAGATTCTTAAGTGACAGTGACATTCTCTGCACCTTAGCAATGAGCCTGGAAGTGGCAGTCCTTTTCATGTAGAAGTGATTCTAGGAGTTTGCTGTAATGCCCATGTGACTTGGATTTTTTTTAACACTTTGTCAGCAGCTTGACAAAGATGAGGAAAACTTTATTGTCATGCCTCTTACTTTTTCTCATGAAACAGAATTTCATATAGAGCGGTAGTAGACCTAATGTATTCATGTAGCCATGTATCATTTGGATAAATACAGTTTCAGGAGATTGACCAATTTGAGGAATCTGTGTTGATGCCAGTACTAATTTTTTTTTCTAATCTGATTAGCAATACCAAATTTCTTCCTCTTGGCAATAGATTTACTATGTATGGAATCCACTATATATTGTGCATGTACTCAGCTTCAAAAGTAATTAGGCAACATCCGAATTCAGATGACCAATATTCACAGAGATGGCTGAAGTACATATGTCCCATACTTAAAGTATAAATATTCTACTTTAAAAATACTTTAGTAAAGGTTGCAAAATGTTTACTGTCATTACTCCCTATACATTTACTAAGTCTATTTCTAAAAGCATTAAATATTTAATTAAGAATTCTAAGAATAATTATTAATATTTAAATTGACCATTCTGCTATTTGCTTTTTTAATAAAATAAATACATAATAAATAAATAAATAAATAAACAGAGTTCTGAAACCTGAAGGTTTGCTAGTCCTATAGGATTAAGAAGTAGATGAGGGAATTGGAGATGGTTGGAGAAGTTTAGGCCAGTATTCCACCTGAGCCTCTCATGTCTGCCTACATGGAGCTTTATATGCATGTACATATCTGTCAATGCTTTTATTGCCACTCCAGGCCTGGAATGCTGCCACTGCTTTATGTAACTTTGGTGAAGCATTAATAAGACCTTTCTTGAGAACGGTGTCATGTTTGCATACATTTTGTAACATTATTCTACTTTTTCAGTTCATATGCTTTTTTCACTTTAGATGCTAGTTCTGTAGCTCTCAGCTTGTCAGCAAATGCATGTGTCCATGAGGGGTTGTGTCACTTGTGTGGTATTTACAGCAGTAGGGTAAAAGTGAATTAAACTTCCCACTGGTAGGGGGAGCCCAGGAGCAAAACATGTAAATTCTCACATATTGCTTCTATAAAAAAGCATTTTAGAGCAGTAATCCAGGTCACCTAAACATGCTGCACAGTACAACAAATGTTTATTCAAATATCAATCTGAAGCATTGGTCAAACCAACATCTGTCAATTTTAGACCATTTCAAAGAGCTAATTTCTGCTGCACCAGCTGATTGGCAGAGAGAAGTAAAATATTAGTCATCTGGAAGCATCTGAAAGCATGAAGCAGCTCTTCTGACAAGGCAGGATATGTAGATGAGTCCAAATATAGCATACCTCTGAGGTTCCAGGGAGTTGATCTAGATATTTTACATTTAAATTGACTATGCATGCAAGTCTCACAAGAGATCCTGACCATGGGGACATGGGATATATATATATATATATATATATATATATATATATATATATATATATATATATATATATTATATATATATATATATATATATATATGTATATGTATATATATATATATATATACATATACATATATATATATATATATATATATAAATATATATATATAGGAGCAGAGCAATGCAACAAATGTTTCCTGTAGGGGGTTTGAGCTCTACACAGCCAAAAAGCCTGCATTTCCACCAGTTCTTGTTCCTACATTTTTTTTTCCAAAAAAGTTTCAGGGACTTCTGAATTGGTGAATATTCGTCCCAAACACACATGTTCACACACACATGGACACACACTCTCACACACTCCATATCCAACAGAAGGTAAACAGTGGGGGCACTGGTAGAAGAAATATGAATACAGCCACTCTTCAAGGGCACCTCTGGGTCCTTGCTGTGGATTGATAAAGGCATGTGAGAGGGGCCGATAGGGCTGAAGCAAAGTGTGATTCATAACAGCATGGACTAGTCAGTCCAGCACTTAGCATCAGCTGCTGTCAAACCCGACCACTTGATGGAGACATGTGATTATCGCCTGTGCCCTTGTGGGCTATGGTGATAATCAAACTACGCAATGGATTCACACATTTTCCATTTCTCTGTTGCCAGAAAATAATAACATCCATCAAACACTTTAGGTACGTTGAAGCCTCTGAAGTCTACGAGTAAAAACACTACCAACATAGAAAGACTATACATAGAATTATTGCCATATGACCAGACCAAAGCACCAAAACCTATAAATGCTCTTATTAAGTTTTTTTTTTTGTTTTTTTAAATCAAGGAAATAGGTTTGCTCTTGACATTGGTGGGGACCTACAGTGGGGAAAAAAGTATTTGTTACACTGCCAATTTTACATAAAAAAAACATAACATATCACAACATAATATTTGGTACAGAAACATCTGAAGGGAGCTGAAACTTAATGATGCCTAGTGACAGTCACAAAACCTGAAAGATCTAGACAAGACATGTATGAAGGAGTGGGCCAAAATCCTTGCTGCAGTGTGTGCAAACTTGGTTTAGAACTAGGGGAAACGTCTGATATCTGTAATTGCAAACAAAGATTTTTTATTGGGTTCAGGTCTGGAGACTGGCTAGGCCACTCCAGGACCTTAAAATGCTTCTCATAGAGCCACTCCTTTTTTGACCTGGCTGTGTGTTCCACGTCATTTTCATGCTGAAGGAACCAACCATGACCCATGTTCAATGCTCTTACTGAGTGAAGGATGTTGTTGGCTAAAATCCCCCAATACATGGCCTCAGTCATCATGTCCTCTAAGTATGTTTCCACCTCCATGATTCATGGTTGGGATGGTGTTTTTGAGGTTGTACTTATCCTTCTTCTTCCTCCAAACATGGCAAGTTGATTTTGTTCTATTTTAGTTTATTTAGCCTGTTTTGGTCTCATCTGACCACATCACCTTTTTCCATGGATGCCTGGACATCTGCTGCACTGTAGGATTTTAATCCATGATAGCGTAATGTGTTACTAACTAACTAAGAAAAATTAACAGGCCTGTGAGAGAAATCTTGCTTGTGGTAGGTGATCAAATACTTTTCATCCAATAAAATTCAAATTATTTTAAAATCTCTCACAGATGAAGTGTATGTAAGATAAAATTACAGACCTCTCCATTCTTTTTAGCTGGGAAAATATGCAAAATTGGCATTGCAAATATAAAAAAAGGCAGAATAAGTGCTAAGTCTGCATGCTAAGTGAAGGCTAAACCCACACCAGTTAGCACCACCTAGCATCTTTCTTGCCAATTGGCCTGTGAGTTTACCTGCATTGTCGCTGTTGTTTATGTACCTCCAGATGCTACTGTTAACGTGGCTATATAACTCATTTGTGCTGCTATTAGCCATTATTATATTATTATAAGTTTCATCAGAATGTCTCCTGCACCACGAGGGGACATAAAATGTTGGATAAAGTTTATACCAACAAGGCTGATGAAATACAAAGCCACACCCGTCCCCCACCTCAGACTGAAGTGATCATCTCCCTTTGTTTCTGCTCAAATACACTCCAGTCATCCAGTGTGTTAAACCAACAACCAGGTCTGTGTACAAGGTGGTCTTTTCTAAAACAAATCCTCCTCATCATGATCATCATAATTACTCCACCACATATTTTTGTCACAGGCCAAGCAGGGTAAAAGCATGGAAAGCATTAGCAGAGCTGAAGTAGAGCAGGTAGCCAGCTCCTCAACATTCACATCTTCAGTGATCTCACCTGGTCCCTGAATTCCTCTATCCTAGTCAGAAAGGTGCAACAGCATCTTTACTTCCTTCAGAGCCTTCCTTTTTTCTTATGAAGGCTTAACCTTAGGAGTTTTTGTTTTGTTTTTGAAGCTGTTTGAACATTTACCTTTCCTGTATCATTGTGTTACATTTGTACCAGGAAAACGTCATAAAAGACATTACACCCCATAGTAGACAGTGTAGTGGCTGCACCCTGGTATTTAATGACCATGACTTGCAATGTCTGGCTAGAATTATCTGTGTGAACTGACAGAAATCACATCCACATTCAATGCTGGAGGCCACACAACTTGGAAAATGGAATATCCCATTTATCTTGCACCTACTTGAACTTAACATTTCTTGTTGCCTTGCTCTGAGCTCACTGGCCAGTGTTCAATCTCACTCACAAGGTATTGCCTCACAAGTGTATACACGTGTGTGTGTAAGTGTGTGTGTAAGTGTGTGTGTAAGTGTGTGTGTAAGTGTGTGTGTAAGTGTGTGTGTGTGTGTGTGAAGTGTTAAAATAGAAAACTTTGAAGGTTGTATGTGGATAGAGGCCACTTCAACAGAAACAGAAAAGTTCTATCTATTCTCCTTCATCCATTAGGCCTAACAGGGGTTATACACGTCCTGCATAATGCCATTTACATCAATTAAGTTCTTTTTTCAAGCCATCTTTTTCTTTTTTCTTTTTTTTGATAAAAATAAATGGCCAAACAAGTTAGAAAAAGTACTAACTAGCTGACAGCTGACTCAAAGGTGACCCAGTGTGTTCCTGTCTGTATTCATTAAAAAAAATACAGTGGTCAAGATAGAATGAGCAAAATAGAATGAGTGAGTGAGAAGGAGAAGTGGAGAGCATATGTCAGAGGACTAATGATAGGAACATGATGTCCCATTTAGCCAGGCCGTCAGTGTCGGGTCTGAGAACAGCTGTGTTCAATACTGGCTCCTCACTTTTTAATAATTATGTCTTTGTCCTCTGTCTGAGAAAGCCCTCCTGGAGTGTTCTAGTCTCTCAGCCTTTTCACGAGAGGTGGAGACAGAGGGAAAAAAGGAGAAACTCCGAAGAGTGCAGAGTTCTATATGCTGCTGCATTTTTCCTTTATGGTTCTTTAGTATCTTTTTTTGCTCACCATGTAAAGGGAGCCTTGATGAACCATGTTTATTCATAAGCTAACCTTTCTGAATAATTCTGAGAGCCTCTCCAACAAAAGACCTCCCCGGCATACTTAATGCCTCATCTCGGTTTCATTATTCAGCGCTCATGCACTCTCTCGCCCGCCTTGCTTGAGATGCAGACCATGAATTATGCTGGGCTTCTCTTCTTCTCTTCCTTACCACTTCCCACTACAAATGCGCTCTCTCTATCTCTCTTCTCCTCTTCACCACTCTCCTCTCTCCTTCTCCCTCTCTCTGCAGTTCTATCCCACAGGACAGACCAGCCTACTGATTAGTGCAGTAATCTTCTGTTCTCTCTCTCTCTCTCTCTCTCTCTCTCTCTCTCTCTCTCTCTCTCTCTCTCTCTCTCGTTCTCTGCCTCATACTTTCAATGTACACCCTGAGTCTTAACTCCAATTCTAATATAGCTTATTCTGTCTCTTTTCCTCACTTGTAGGGTCTCTTCCATTCTGCTGCTATATGTGCTGTGTTCCAGAAACAACCCTCTACTTTATCTTACTTTCTTACCTCTTCCAACTACAAATGTGCACATTCACTCCCTGTTTCTCTCACCCACTCTGCTGCTGTAAATCCAGTCATCCCATGTCTTCTCGACCTCTCTCTGGTAGTCAGGCAGATGTGTCTTGTCTATTAAAGGGTCACTTATTTTAAGTCCCTCTCCTTTAAATGTGATGCTGCAATATGACTGATTCACAGGAGGGGTTCCCCATTCAGGTTAACAGAATAACTAAACCACAGCAATTATTGGATGTTGGATTAGTGGAATTAATACATGTAGAGCCTGCACACAGTTCTATTCCTTATGCTCATAACTACACAATTACTTAATAACATACCCGTGTTAGCTTAACAATGAACAAGTACACCGGAATAGGTCAAAGCATTCCATGGCATAGATGACCAAGAAAAAAAGCACGTAAGCGTAGTTTTGCTGGACCACCATTGGCTGCATAGAGTCATCAATGGAATTTCAATAGGGGGATTTGGGACCAAAATATACACTCTTAATTTTGAGAAACGTGCTATGGCATTAAACATAACATCTATTATGTTTCATGACCATTTCATGTGATTCTACCTGGTAATGGTCTCAAGCTTTCCCCTATGCAGCTTAAAATGTAGATCACATATTTAATACATGTTAACATATTTTATATTCATGTAGAAATGAAAACAGGAAAGGGATCAAAATACATTTTTGCTGTGCTAGTTATGTTGGACAAGGTCATAGCCAGTGTGTTAATGCTACACTAGGGATGTTGTGGTTTGCTAATGATGCAGTAGCAATTTTAGATGAGGCCTTGTAGATGGTATGCTAATGCTGTGCTAGTGATGGACAAGGCCCATAACCAGTGTTCTAATGGCATGGGAGTGATGTCAGCTGAAACTCATATTTGGCAAGATAATGTTGTAGTAATGATGTTGGACAAGATCTGAAACCAAATGCATTAACCATGTGGTAGCAATGTTAGACGATATTGCATGCTAACAGTATGGTTGGAATGTGGGATAAACTAACACCACAGTAGTGATATAGGACAAAGCAATAACTGGCATGCTTACACTGCAATAGCAATGAAGAGATATGTAGCAGGGACACTAATGCCATGATACCGAAAATATAGTAATAGGGCAGTGATGTTTAGCCAACATGCTACATACATTTATCAAATACATTAATGTCTTTGCACGGCTTCCCTTTAAAGTTATATTTAAAACTGGGACACACCACCTCATTTGACCTAAGATTACATCTCCTCTCAGCAGCACATATATTTGTGTGCTTTGCGGCAAGATGTAGTCCTTAGGCCTTCAGCAAGAGAAAATGTCTTTACTAGACAAACAAGAGCCAGTCCTTGCGCATGTGTGTTTCAACAAATAGAATCTGAAATGAAATTGCCTCTTATAGGCTGGCCTGCTAGGTGGTCTGGCAATAATGAGAGTTTGGTACATAATGCTGGCATACCTTGAATGTCAGGCACTGCTTTGTCCTTCTCTAAAAGAAAATTATAACCAAAAAAGGGTCTTGTTATATTTGTAAGTTTGCTGTATTTATGATTCCAACTTTTACATACAGTCTATTAACAATAACCAAAGCAAGCAAAACAGTAAAACAACAGTGATGGGAGAATAAGGTATCAGAGTCAGCAAGTTACAGGAGTACAGGTTGCTATGCTATACTATCCAAGCCTTGGGAACTCAATTCTAACAAAAAATTTACAGAATATTTTATTTTCTGGAAAATGAGCTGTAAATATAAGCTCAGGTTATTTTAATCATATGTGAAACGACATGTGAGTAAATATTCCCTCATAGCCTATGGAAAAGGAGGGCTTAGTGTGATTTGTCAGTACTTGTAGCTTAAGGAAACATTTTGTTTTATCCTCATGACACCAATACCTTGGGTCCTTTAAGGCTATGGCAAATGCTCGCACCTACTGCAGACTGAAGTGCAGCTGAAAAAATTCTGTGAAAAATTGCTGCACACTTTTGAGTGCTGTAAGATGAGTTATCATCTTCTAATACTTTAACAGTGGTAAAGCCACATATTATGCATTTTTTTGGAGGAGATGGCAGAGTAAATCAAGCAGCCATTCCCATCTCAGTCATTTATGGCAAGAATTCTAATCCTGTGCAAATCAGTCATAAACTTCACAGGTGTCTTGTAGTAAAATTGCATTACTCCTCCTCCCCAGATAAAACCAATCCTTTTTGAATAGGGTTTAAGAAAAAAAAAAACAAGAGATGTGATCTGGGGCAAAGGTAAAACTATTTAGCTACAATCTCTTAACAACAGATCACACTGAGGACAAAATGAAAGGACAGAAACACTATCCAGGAAGACTTAGTAATAATTGTTTTATAAGTTTTCAAACTATGCTATAATTTGTGATTCTGAAAGCTTTTGTAAATGCCATAAACCAGTCAATAAAGAAATATAATTATATGTTATCACACTAGACCTCATGGGCCTTAGGCCGATTGTGTAGAATATTTTCTTGGTTTGACAAACATTATTTGGATTAAACATATTTATTTAAAACAGAATTTAAGAAGCTTTTGTTTGTTTGGTTGTTTGTTTTTTCTTGTAAGGACAAACATAGTAAACATCATAGAAATCACATTGGAATGTGATCATCTAGAATATTTTGAGCTGAACATGTAAGCATTTCAATGGAGTTATTTATTTATAATAAATTCTTCAAAATACCTGACAGTAATCCAACCCGGATGTCCTTTATTATTTTTGTTATTTATATTTGACAGTAATGTCCCTTCTCAGTACATTTATTCTGAAATTTGAACACTGTGTGAGCAAAGAAAGAGACTGAAGTTCTTAGTGACATAACCAGCCATTCACCCTTTCTCTGATCAGTCAGTCTGCATGCAGGTTGAGCATAAACATGCACTGGGTGGCTACTATGGCATTTTAACAGGGATTTAATTAAGCAAGATATTGTGACTGGTTTCTTCTGAGCTGAATTACATATATTTTGTCACATGTCAAAGCCACAACCAAGGTTAAATAGTGTACGTCTTATAGTTTGTTATGATATGTACATTATTAAGTGGCTCTGATTTTAAGTTATGAAGCCTAGAAAATGCCATGAATCTTTCTGCGAAATGCAGGCCTTGAATTCAAAGAATTAAAAGGAAAATCTAAGTCTCATTCTTATCATTAGTGTCAAAGAACTCAACAAATACATTAGTTGGCATTACTTTTTTCTTTTGAAGCAATACTCCTTAAAGTAAATAAGTTTAGAATTGTCTTAATTTCACACATCAAACATAATCTATCCCTGTAACCAGAAGAACATTTCTTACTGATGAATGAATGTTATGTTTCCTGTGGATACAAGAATAGCCTTTCTTTGCTAAAAGTTTGACTGTTGGTGTAATCAATCTTTCAGGGAGGCTCACACATAAACATATAGTCACATCACATACACACACACACACACAGAGAGAGAGAGAGAGAGAGAGAGAGAGAGAGAGAACAAATTAACCTCTGTGCCAAATAGGCTTCCCATTCAACAGTATCTGGAAAATAACAGAATCCCGAGCACATAGATCTAGTAGTGAAAGTAACAGCGGACAGCTAATGGAGAGTGATGGGAAACCACTGACTATTTGTGGCCATTGACTGAGCCAAACTATAGCATCACACAGCAGTCTTCTGCAGTAAAGATCTGAACTCAAAACCTGTTTAATATAAAAGCCTTTTATCTTGTTAGCTAACATTACCTGCAGATCAGGACAGCCTACGCATGTGACATTCAGCACTGAACAGCACAGAATGTGTTGTTGTGAAAACGTGATCTATTATGCCTTTTTCTAAAGCTCCATTTGGATAGGACTGCGCAATCCCACCTCAAAAAAAGGTCTAGCACTTTTTAACTTCTGTACAATTACCTGAGGTTATATTAATTCCACATAAAATCCACATTCATCATATCCTTTGAAAATCATTGACATTTAGCTGATGCTCTTATCCAGAGCGACTTACAAGGTTATTCACATTACAGAGGGGGACCAGAGTAGTGTTAGGAGTCTTGCCTCAGGACTCTTATTGGTGTAGCACAGCATAGTTGCCTAGACTGGGAATCAATCCCCAGTCTCCCACATGGAGTGACTCACTGGTGGTGTTATCTATTGCACCACACCAACCACTGAAAATTTTGATTTAGATTTTTAAGCATGGCATAAATACCTCTGGCAAATGTTCATACCTACAACAGAGCAGCCAGGTCTGGGAGCTGATTGTGAGGGCTGTGTACCAGGGCACATTCCTGCTGGTTCACGTGTGTTCTAATTAATTACAAGACAAGACAAGACAATGTAGCCACCCAGCCAGAAAAGACACATAAACACACTGTAAGAGCTGCACAGTGTGTCACATAACAAACACTAACTCAACTGATAAACATAGGTTCAACAATTAACTGTTTCACCTTTTAGATTTAGGACCATCAATAGTGATGTTACGTTGCATGAAGAAGTTTTGGAACACGCACCGAGACGTCTGGGCACTTTTAAATGAATGATCACTTTGATGCACCTTCCTGAAGTAACATCACTGATGACTACTAAATATGTTGGTCCTGGAATGGGTTTAGATTTTGGTAGCAGTTTCAAGTAAATAAAAATGGTATCCAAAAAAAGTATTAGTAAATTATTTCCAGCTTTCACTGATCTAATTGTACACACAGAGCAGTGTAACATGTTACACAGGCCTATATACTGTTGCTTTATAAAGAAAAGAAAAGGATTGAAAAAAAACAAGAACAAAATGCCACTCCAGCTAGGGGTTAAATTTTCAATTCCATGCATTCATTTCATCCCTTAAATGTGAAATGCTTCCCCTTTTCTCTAACTTGACAAAGAACATAAAAAAAAATAAAAAAATAAAAAAACAAAAGTATTATAAATATTATCTTGATCTATATTAATGTCTGTTACAGACAATATCAACATTTAAACAAAAAGGATTGAAAAATGTATCGTTTTAAAATGAATGAATTTAAAATATGACAGTTTACTTTTTTGAAATCAACTATGAGCAAAAAATTCAATGGCAACCTCACTGGCCTTAACAGCACGAGAGATGAGCACTACAACAACCAGAATGAAGGTCTACCATTGCCAAACCCTGCTGTCTTGGTTCTCAGGTGGATTGGGTCAAGAGATGCATGCGCTAGGCTTGCTGAGGTCCTTGGCATTGCACAAGGCCACTGGGTGAAAGAAGGGCCACTGACAGCAGGTTGCAAATATGCAGAGGCACATCAAGCGAGTCGGGGTACTTACTCTAGCTGGTGGGTGGCCCCACCCATCCTGCTTTCCAACTTTCACTCCTTGGAAAATACCATCTCTTTAGACAGTACTATCTTTGAGGTCAGCGGACTAGACAGCATGATTTCAGAATCTGCTGTTTTTACACTTTTACAGAGACATTGTCAGTTGCTTTTATCCACACTGCAACATTGAATTGTCCAGTAAGAATCATGGAGGAGTGGTGAAGGGTGTAAAAATGTGATACTGGTCTCTAGTCACTTCTCGCCACTGGTGGAGGTTGCTGGGCCATTTCATTTACCAAGAGAACTGACTAACGTACATAATAGCAGTCTATTTTTCACCTAGTTCTATTGCAAATGCTGCTCTCCACAAACTTTATGTGGCCAGCAGTGAGCTGCAAAACACTCACCCAAATGGAGAGGTTATTGTCACTGGGAATTTCAATCACACAAATCTCAAGTCAGTGCTCTCTAAATCCCACCACAAGTCATTGACAAGGTCCTCCCATATAGTTCTGGGCTGAATCATCCATACCCCACGAGGCGAAATCTTGCATGGCGCCCCGGGCTGAGGAAGATTGTCATCTTCCATTTTCTAATAATTGCACTAACAGCTGTTGCCTTCTCATCAAGCTGTTGACTATTGTCCTGTAGCCCATCCCAACCTTGTGCAGCTCTACAAAAATAATTTAAAACTCATACAATGTGATTTTCTGATTTTTTTTTTGTGAACTAACAATAAAATTTACCGCCCCAGGTGTGAAAAGCTTGAAAAATCAGCAGTGTATCAAATACTTATTTCTCCCACTGCATATTTATGCCAGGTTTGTACTTTTTTATTTGTCTTTCAAAGTACAGAACCTGTACCCTGTACCCTGTACCCTGATATCCCATAGGTTTATTTTAGAAAGTATATTGTGCATATATGTGACAGTGATGTGCTGCCACAGTGAAAACTGCCAGGAATGCCATAGGTGTATTCAGCATGCTGCAGTCTTGTTTAATCTTACTACTGAATTTAATTTTTTTCTATTTGGAAGGTTTGAAAATGTCTTGGTGGATGTCCAGTTTGCTTGCATAGTGCTACAGAGTGAAATGCTGACAGCATGTTCTTTTATTTGAATATATGTGCCTTGGTATAGCCTCTGGATTTTTCAGGTTTAAATAGCCTGCAGGCAATATAAACCTTTGATGTGACTTGACAGGCATTGCTGGCTGTTTTCATGAATACTTCACAACTATCTAAATAAGGTTTGCTAACAAATTTGCACTGTTTTTTTTCAGTATCTGTTCCTCAGAGCTCAGACTGAACATCTTTTTAGTGTCTAGCCATTACCTGAGAGTGTCTGAACATCTGACTGGTGTAATGCATTGTGGAAGTTGGGATGAATATGTCAATTTGTTGGCCCGTGGAAGGGCAGTGTTGTATAATTCTCTTTCAGGATGTCTGAATAAACAATACTTAAGATCATTAACATGTTTTAAAGTGTTTATTCCTAATGGGTGTAAAAAACGCACCAAAGAAAATGTCAAAGGTAAAGTAGCAAAGCTAACATTTCCATTCCATTTTCTACTATGTGTTGGATGAATGATGAAGACTCTTGAATATATCGAGTCAGTAGGTGGACCTTCAGTTAGGGATTTTTTTATTTATTTTATATATCTCTAGGTTATACATTGATAGCATACTTGAAAATAAATACCTAAGTTATTATTCATTATATATCTATTTTCAAAGTTTTAAACATCAATATTGTAGTACTTTGGCCAGTCACTAATCAAATTTTTAAAATTCTTTACTTCAATAAAATTATTAAGAATTGATCATTAAATGGCTCAGCGGTCATGAGTGCTACCACTATGATCTGTGGATCACAGGTTCAAATGCTGCTTGCCATAGGCAGAGGGAGATGGGTGGGTAGATGGTGCTCTCTCCTCAAATCACACTCAGTGGGATATTGGTCGGCACAGGTATCTGTTATTGTCCCGGCGCTTTCCTCTCATCATGTTGGCTTTCTGGTGAGGATGCAAATGATGGCAGTTTGAAAAGTGGTGGTGGTTGACAAGTATATGTATATGAGTACTTGGCAGCCATCAGAGGATTGTGGCAATTTGATAACCAAAAAAAAAAAAGATTTATCAGTAGATCTCTGGAGAAATTAAAAAAATGAACCATTTGTAATGACCTGTATTGCAACTTTAATGACCAGTTGGCAAATGAATAGTAAATATCTTAATTTATATAAGCTCAATCCTGTCCATCAAGTCTTTACTTTAATATACTAGTGCATCTACATATTAACTTCCATTTTTTATATTCATTACATGTAAAGGGACATTTCAAGCCTTTTTTATCAGCAAAGCTTATAGTTTATGAAAACCAGAAATCCAAAATCTCAAAATATTAGAAAATTTTAATTCAAATTTGAACAGATTATTAATCACAACTTTACATCAACTTTGAAACAAAAAAATATATAATTTTAATGTAATCAATATAAAATATATGACAGTTTAATTTTGAATTAAATTATCAAAATATTTTTCACAGTATTCTAATTTACTAAGTGTATAAATATTGTCAAAATACTATCAAACTTTCATAGCCCCCAATTAATTAAATCACCAAACTACATTACCTAACGCACAAGAATCTTTCTATTTTGCCTGGTTTCAAATAAATACATGTAAAATTGCAAAACGTGACATGTAACATTGCAATATTAAATATAAATACATAAAACATTTCCTACCATCATTAACATGGGTTGGAAGTGATAAATGCTATTCTTTGTGGCAATGTACTTTAAAAGGCTTTGCTTATGGACAAGATGTGCAGTAAATTCTCAGTGGAGTCTGAGGTCAGGATGATGACTAGTCCTGTCAGGGACTTTCTCTTTTTTCATTTTCAAGCACAACACAATGGAGATTCAGCCTTGGTTTCTTTCTGCTGTACTATTGGAAGGTGGATAATCTTTTTTTGAGTTTTTTGTTTTTTGTTTTGTTTTTATGTTCTAGTAAAATGATAGAATTTCTCTTGCATGCTATAAAGATGACAAAAGGGATCACTGGAGGATTCTTCTAGGTTCTCTTGTGGTTGGTTCTTTAAAGAACCAGTTTTATTTGTAAAGGAAAAGCAAAAGGTCTTTGTAAAGTTTAAATAATTGTATAACCTGTACAATCTCGAACATGTATGTTGATCTTTAGAATCATGCCATTTGGTGTATTTCATATGAAATTCTCTTTTCTAGAAATACTTTCTTAATTTCATTAAGATCTTACACTCATAACATTCATAAGAATATGAGAAACACTTGTGAAAGTGAAAGTTGGTATTTTATTTCATTTTTTTTTTGAAGCAAAAATGATGATTTTAAGAATGATTTTATCATTATCAACATTATTTATATATACAATAAAAGAAGGCACCTGTAGGTTCACTGGTTGCATTGGAGAGAAAAGTTATCTTACTCTGTAGAACAGCATCCCTCCTGATTCACTGTTGCACTGTAATTAATAATATCAGATTAAATCACTCTTAATGTCTTTATCTACATCAATTTATTTATGGGATTATGGAATTCTTTTTAGTACAAAATCAGTGATTTTATACTATAGTATAGATTTATACTATATTATTAATTATTCTTCCTAGAGCTGTATTAACAATCCAAGAACCTTTTAAGAAACTTATTTAAGCCTTGTTTTCATTCACTGAATAGATTCTTTTTATCCCTACTGTAGAGAGCATCTCTATCACCTGGTGCTGGTGTTTTTAAATACGACCACCGTTAAAACATTAATAGATGTAAATTGAGAGAACATAATATAAGTGCAAGCAAAGCCTTTACAGTGTTAAAAAACAACCAAATATCCCATTTTCATCTTACATTTGTCTCCTCATTTGTCTACTGTGCCTCAATGAGGTCTTAAGGTCTTAACATTACAGTTTGTAATTATTGTTTGCTGTCTTATCACCCCACCATGCAGATAAGTTTTATCAGTGCTTCTGTTATTATTGACAACTTTGATTTTTCTCATTCCTCAACCACTAAACTCATTTGCTGTTTACAAACAATGGTTGACCTTACAGTGACTTCATTCAAAATTATTATTACTTGATTAGTTTGGAGAGATGAAGACACATGGATTGCACTTCTAATTTATTAGCCATCAGTTACAATATCAGTGCCTTTCTAATATATATATATATATATATATATATATATATATATATATATATATACACATACATAGAGAGAGAGAGAGAGAGAGAGAGAGAGAGAACTAATAGCAACCACTTTAAAGTAGCATTATGAGAAAATTGGTATTTCTTCCAGAGGACTCTGAGGAGCATGCAAAAGTTTATTCTGCCCAAAGTTTTACAATTTCTACAATAACAATTATAAAATAAAGTCTTTGACGTTGGCCCCATCATGAGACAAGGTCTGGAAAAGTCTGGACCCTTGTGGATTCTGCCGAGTACCAAACTGCTGGCGGTGGGGAGTATGGAGGGGAAAATGAAATGTCATCATCTGTAAAGCA
Organism: Acestrorhynchus altus; assembly: GCA_034509495.1. Taxonomy (NCBI): domain Eukaryota; kingdom Metazoa; phylum Chordata; class Actinopteri; order Characiformes; family Acestrorhynchidae; genus Acestrorhynchus; species Acestrorhynchus altus. The sequence goes on from CM067514.1 coordinate 22,929,279, forward strand.
GCAAGAGCTCTGTGTGAGTAGGGAGCTTTTAAAAGACAGGTGGGGCAGATGATTGGTTGAGAAAAGAGGGCATAGCATTCGAGTCTCCTGGTAGAACTTTCACTGAAACTTTCCTTTCTTGCTTCCTGGCTCTCCCTCCATTCAGAAAGTGGAATTCACACTTTGAGACACCCCTTTAGCACACAGTTTTAATGTGCATTTACAAAGTGATATAGAACTGAATCTGAAGAAAGATAATCATGTAAAGTGACACGGTAGAATAACTTTACATGATTTTACATAGATATGACTAGAGTTACTCAGCATTAGGCCATTCCCAGTGAGGTTTCTGTCATGCTGATGACTTCTCTGACCATTAAAGTGTACAACATCAGTTACATGGTTCATCCATCCATCCATCCGTCCATCCATCCATCCATCCATCCATTTTCTGAGCTGCTTATTCCTGAATAGGGTCACGGGTGAGCCGGTGCCCAGCCGGCAACTCTGAGTGCAAGGGTGGGAAACAACCCTAGACAGGGCGCTAATCCATTGTAGGGCACACATACACACACTAAGGGCCACTTTAGAGTCACCAATTCACCTATCATGCATGTCTTTGAACTGTGGGGGAAGCCGGAGTACCTGGAGGAAACCCACACGAACACAGAGAACATGCAAACTCCACACAGAAACTTCCCAGGTCACCCCACCCGGGGATCGAACCCAGGTCCTTCAGCGCTTTACATGGTTCATGCTTGTCAAAAATACTTATTTGTACCGCTGCCTATGTGGTGGGGGATTTGTATTTATGGCAAAGGTGTAAAACTGAATTATACTCCCCAACTGTAGGGGGAACCAGTTCTTACAGAATGCTGATTTAAAGTCATAAAGGGAACTTCCAGATTTACAGTGAATTTTAGAAGAACATTCTTGTCTTCCATACTGTCATGTATCCCAATCTGTGTGAAAAGTGATGATATTGTGGTTGCCCTTCTTTTGCATGAATTGTGACTGATTCATAAACCAGACCATCATGCAAAACAAAAATCCACCTGAATGATTAGGACAATTAAAGAATTTATGTCAGGAATGCAACTCTTAACAGACTGCTTGAGGAAGCGGACGTACTTGCAGGGGTGTATTGACATATGAACAGGATACAGGAAACTAAACAACACGATTAACAGGATACAGATAACATAACAAACCAGACAACATAACCAGGTAACAAACCAGATAACAAACCAGTAGACTCACCACACCAGACTGACACAAGGGAGTATACATACACACAAGAGAACATTAAACATGGATGGGACGGGATTACAAAGGGCAGGGTTACCAATCAGACATAGCTGGGAATGGGCAGAGAAAGATCAAAGACAAGACCAAAACAAGACAATGGTTAGGGAAATAAACAGGTGATACGTGACAATTCTTCCTATGTTTTCAAACATATGTGATGCCCTGGACACTTACACACACTCAGCTGATTTACTAGTTAAAAAAAAACCTCACTGTCAAAAAAACAAAAACAAAAAAACAACACACATAGAATTGCTTCAAAATATGGCATGCAGTTGCATCTCATGCAGATGTAAATCATTATTAACTTGTGGTTAGATTAGACGCTGGGTCTTGGCTAAATAGGGTGTAAAGTACTTGCTGACATATAAAAGGCTAATGATCTTTTTATCCTTGAGATATCACTGACAGCTGGACACAGTTAAAGACATTTTGCCCAGTTGACAGACTGTGAGAGGGGGATATCATTGGACTGAGGAAAGCAGGACGGTCTTTTCCGCAGATTACCTGCCATCTAGGTCATTCTGACCAAGCCACCATCACCTTCATTTGCAGTGGTTGCGTGAACAAGAAACTTGCAAAATGTGTGGTGCTTGCTGGTTGGATGCAACAGTAGGAGATGATCTCTACAGCTCTCCCTGCTCTCTTATAGGCTTTTTCCACCAAAAGAACTCTGGTTCTTGAACTGATTCCTTTCGGACTTATAAGAACCTTGGTGTTTTTTAGCGAACCATCCAGTTTATACCAGTTTTGGTGGAACTATACAACATGCGAGATGAACAGTATGTCATTGCTCCTTGCTCCTGTACAGCAATACACACCCACAGCTTTTGTTCCTGCTGCAAAGAAACTTTTCAGGTTATTTTAGTTGGTGGAAATATCTGATAATTTATCAGCTATATATATATATATATATATATATATATATATACCTCCATCATCACCACCAGAACTCCTCATAGAGCTTGCCACCCAGCCAGACTGAGTGATCGTGGTAGAAGGGCCTTGGTCAGGGAGGTGACCAAGAACCCAGTGTTCACTTTTTGCACTCAATATGAGGCACAATAACTGGAGGAAACCAGGCACTGGTCATCACCTAGCCAGTACCATTCCTACAGCGACGAATGTTGGAGTGATCATGATTGGAGGGCCTTAATCAAGGAGGTGACCAAGAATGCAATGGTCACTCTGGCAGAGCTCCAACAATGCTCTGTGGATAGAGGAGAACCTTTCAGCCCTAGTCAATACCATTCCTTCAGTGAAGTATGGTGTTGGCAGCATTGTTCTTTGGGAATGTTTTTTTTTGCACCAGGAACTGGGAGACTAGTCAAGTCTAAAAATAGCTCTACACTGATGCTCCCCATCCAATTGATGGAACTTAATAGGTTGTGCAAAGACAGATGGGAGAAACGTCCCAAAAACAGGTGTGCCAAGCTTGCAGCATCATACATCTGGACAGATCTGGACAGAGACCACCTCTTAAGGTGAAAGGCCTGAAATTCTGAACCAAACTAAGTAGGTGTGACAACCTAGATAGTCCAACCCTAACCCTAATGCATATGAATAGATAGGTTCAGGCTAGTCATGCCCCAGGAACACAATTCTAGATTTCTGTAACACAAATTTTGCCGTGCCTGGTACTGGTGCCTTTTAAAATACACATTTCCACATTGTTCATTCTTATTACTACATAAAGCTTTTATCATTTGACGCTATTTACTGCTTTTGAACATTTGCCAGCTAATATGCCTTCAAATACCAACAACCACTTTAAGTTAAAGGCACTTTTGATATGTAACATCAAACTAAGCTGAAAATAGTTTGAAAGGCACAAGAAAACCTTCGTCTTATCTTGGCATCATTTTAAGAGGCTGAAACTGGATGGAGAACACTAGAGGGTCCCCATGGGCTTTTGATCCTGGAAACACAGAGATCAGTATTTTGTCTTATTTACACATTAGAGAATCCTCAAGTATCTGGGGATAATTGACCATTCATGACAAGCGGTAGATTAATCAGCATCTGATTCTCTAAAAGACGGTAATTAGGTACACCTCTTCAGGAGATTACTGTGATAAACACCTTTATGTCATTAACGTTTCATTTGAAATGCAGACTCTCACTGTTTCTGTTGATATCAGTGTTAATGAATTAATTATAACCTTCATTGGCTTTTCCAGCCCATCTCGCAATAAATGTATTATTATTTTTTTTTCATTATTTTTTCCTTTATTCTCATTTTAGCAGTGTTTAATGCATCACCTTAACAGTTTTCATTTTTCATATTCTCACAGACTCAAAAATGTTAAACACCTTATTTTATTATTCTTTAATATCCTCTGACTTTAACCCATCTTTGGCAATTCAAATGTTCTCTTATGTGTCATGCTGCCTGAATTGAAGTGAATTGAATTAATCGTCAGCATTTTGATGCGGCCTGTTCACTCCATTTGAGCAGCATGTTTCCCATCCTGACGCAGACAGAATGAGGCCTCTCCTGCTGTCCATGCCCATGACTCACACCATCCGTTTCTCTTCTTCTTCATTCTTCCTCAAGATGAGACTGTCACTTCCTTTCAGGAGAGTATCAATCCCCGCTATACCCACAAACAGGCCGATGAGCTTTTTTATCCCACCTGTGTTCCGACATGTCTCGCCAAATGCTTGGACTGGCTAGTCCTGGTTCATACCAGTGTTCTGACTGGGGAAGTCTCTCCACTTGATGACAACAACCTTGATGACACCCATGGGCAGTTGTTGTCAGTCCAGATATGTGAAGGACTGGTTTACTTCCATGAGGTGGGATTAATAAACTCAGGAGATAAGTCAATGTTTCAAAAGCATGATATTACCTGTAAAATGTGACAAAAGTAACAAATCAATTGTGATATGTGGAGTGTGTGTGTGTGTGTGTGTGTGTGTGTGTGTGTGTGTGTGTGTGTGTGTGTGTGTGTGTGTGTGTGTGTGTGTGTGTGTGTTTTGAGCAAAAATACTCATTTATTTTTCAAGTGGATGGTCTCCTTGTTTCATTCTCTGGCAATATCTCTGTTTATACTCCAGAGCAGTTTGCTTTCTGAGGATTGGTTCAGAAGATGTCAAACTAGGCATCACTTGAGTTTCAAAAAAGCTTCAAGGGGGAATTTCTGTTTTTATTTTTATAAGGTAATATTGTGAATATCCCTCTTACTATGAAGAAATGCAAGTGTTTTTTTGTGATTCTATTTTAGTAGCAAAGTACTTAACATGCATTAGCATGTGGACAGATTTCTTCCATCCTCATTCCCCTGTGCACTAATTCAGTGGAATGAAAAACATAATTTGTCCAAATGTAATTTGGGTTCATTTGTTCAAACGTTTTAGTAGTTACATGACTGCGATTATATTTTTTATAGGCCCCCTAAGCAACTAACACATATATAGGATCTCGTACCTCCTGGTGGTTGGCTGATAAATCCTGCTAATACAAATATAGACAGAACAGCAATACATGCGCAACTGTGAAATTGGAGATATCAGAAAGTCTTCCTCTGCTCATTCACCCACTGTCAAACAAAGAACTACAGCAGACAAAAGATGGCAAGCTAAATGAGTGCATTCCAGAGTTCTTCCCTGTAATGTAATATCATGGATCTGGTCACAGTGCAGTACATAATTATTACCTTTATAGCAAATGAGCCCATTAGCTTGTTGATACTGTTGTTTGTTTGTTTGTTTTTTTAAACATTGTTACTCATTGTTTCAGACAATATCAAATGTTATTCTCATTATTGTTTTGTAAACACAAGCTATGTGGCCACCTACATTTTTCTTCAATTGCCCTCTGGATCAATAAAGTATCTATCTATTTATAGATATATCTATTTATATGTCTGTCTGTCTTGCTATCTAAATAGATATGTGACTGGATATAAAGTTTTATGATATAAAGCGGATGCTTTATATAGAGCTGTGGGAAATCACGTGTGTTCTAATAGCCAGTGTTTTATATATTACTAAAGGACAGTTTATTTCCATATCACTGCACCTCAAAGTCATGAGACTCCATTTTTTCTAGTTACATTTGTTGAATGCAATTGCTCTCTACATTGTGCTAAAACATGGAATACAGTGTCGCATTTCACAGTTTCAAATAAACAAACAAATAAACAAACAAAAAAAACTTCTAAAAGTTACTGTTGTTTTGTGGATACAATTATTATATTGATATGAATGACAGCAGCAGCAAGAGATTTTAGTGAGTTATCTCTGACTTCTCCCTTACTGACTGAATGGATTCATCTGGTCTAAAAGAATTTATCACATTGCACATTTTAAAAGTAGTCTTCCACATGTTTGATGCAACTACACATTCTCACCTATGAGCCAGAAAGACCCCCCACATGAGCTTTCGTTTTAAGTCAAGAAAAATAAAACAAAAAAGACTTCTATAGGATGACGGATGCTTGGTTGAAACATGTCGTTTGGACTATTTTGAGGCCGTGACCTTGTGCACTTTGATCCAGACACTTGGATGTGTCATTTTGATTTATGCTGAGATGAAGGTTAAGATGATGGTAAAAGAACTCAACTTTAAAATTGATAATCAGTGTTCTGGAGACGTTCAATTTGCAACTTAAAGAGAAATTGATCAATCAGAATGTCCTTCAATTTATAAAGATTGGACATTTTGATTGTCCAATTTGCTGTAATGCCTGATTTTCATTGATTATTGGCTCTCCTTATTGATGGAAGGTAGCATCTCAAATGGTTTTTGTCCAACAATGACTGGTCATGAAATTTGATCACATGGTCACATCATTTGTCCTAAAGATTTTGAGCTAGTTCATACTCATCATAGTACAGTAATACTGATAGGTTTGCATGTGTGGTGCTATTACAAGGGTCTTACTGCAGTTCCTCATACCTCAGACTCACTCACCTCAGACAGGTTAAGAGGGACCAACACCCAAACATATTCAGTCAAGAGGTTGCAACTTCACATACATGAAGGAAAGAAAAAAGGATTCTTCAAATTGAGACTGTTTTTAATGCATGTTGTGCATTAAAATGCATGCATGTATGTTGTATATATTGAGTTAATTTTAAATCTCCTTACAAACCATGAGTGCCCTCACTGTAAGGGCCAAATCACACCTTGTGTGTAAATGCTCACAGTAATATTCCAGAATCTAGTAGAAAGTATGTCTGGCATAGAAGAAAGAGTCACAGCAAGAAGGACCTGGGTTTGACCTGGGTTCGATCCCCGGGTGACCTGGGAAGTTTCTGTGTTTGCATGTTGTTCACGTGGGTTTCCTCCGGGTACTCCGGTTTCCCCCACAGTGCATGCATGGTAGGTCAATTGGTAACTCTAAAGTGGCCCTTAGTGTGTGGATGTGAGTGTGCATGTGTGCGCCCTGTCTAGGGTTGTTTCCCACCCTTGCGCTCAGAGTTGCCGGCTGGGCACTAGCTCACCCGTGACCCTATTCAGGAATAAGCAGTTCAGAAAATGAATGAATGAATATATAGTGTATGTTGAAAAAGTTAGCTTTTCATATGGTGTACTTATTTTTTTCACACACCTTATATATAGCACAGTTAGTGTAAAAAATGTATGTAAATTCCAACTTGAAATACAAACTTAACTTCTAGCAGCACCAGTATTGATATTGCTCCATGTGAGACAGAGCAGGTGAAGAAATGGACATAAACACAGGGTCAATTTAATAAAGCAAAACACATGATAACAAATACAAGAAGAAAAACAAGGAAACAGACTGAAAACCAAAACGGATTAAGGAGTCAAGGCTAACAATCAAACTGACTTGGATACTTAACAAGATAACTCTGACACTACATACACACTAACACAAACCTGACTGAGTGAAAGGACTTTATAGACACAGACTAGACACACCTGGAGAACATAACGAGAGGGCAGGGTGACAAAGGAGGCACAGGTGGGAACACTGACAACCACACCAAAACACAGAAACCACATCAAACCACACCACACAGAAACCACAGCAAACCACAGAACACAGGACAGGAGTGTGAGAAATATTGTATTCATGTGGAAAAGATGTGTACATTTTATCAAGTACTACATACTGTGTATGCAACAGATCACTTGCTTTGGTATTTATAATTCAGAACATGACTCTACAGTGAAAGTATGGCAGTTATTGCATTCTGTCTTCTTCTGGTATAGGATCCTCATCTGATGATGGATTTAACAAAAGGAAGAAGAGAAAGATGAACAAGAAGATGCAGAACAATGACAAAGGTTATTATTACTGCCACAGATTTATTTACAACATGTTTCTTTCATTGATAGAAGAAACAATGTCAGAATAGTAAACAGAATATATCACCCAAAACATAATCATTTAATAATTTAATTTTTATTAATAATTGTATTTATTAGCAAACACTGTGCAAATTTGTTTTTTTATTATGCATAGGCCAAATGAATGCCCTTTGTTTAATACATTAACATAAAGGAGTGTCTGATGGACACATTTTCTAAGCTCAAGATGAAGATGAGGTTGTGTGGAGGTTTAAAACAATGTGTTTTGCACTTTAAAGTCATTGTTTCATTTCATTCTTGGTCTAATTGGAGTTTCATATGAACTGATCCGTACGTTTATTAATTATATATTATCCTTATCGATGGGATATTCCTGTCTTACCCCTCTCATGGATTTGGTTGACAATAGCTAGACACTGTGAACAAAATCAGCCCAAATCACCCCAATGTTTCAGACATTTCACATTTTAATTGAAAATCAAAGATAATGTGCACCATCAGGTATAGAATAAACATTGAACATACATACAAAAACAACATACAGTACGTCACAGGAGGTTGACATTTCCATTCAGAAAAACTTTCTCTTCTCACTTAAAGTCTGCACAGATATTTTTTTATTTTTTACTTTGCAACCCTGGTCATAAAACTAATCTCTATGCTTTTGGAAGAGTTCGCTGGTCCCACTTTAAGTAGTCAAGCTTGATCAGTGAGATTCCTGATTGGTTGTTTCAGCTCTCCATATTGAGCAGAGAACTTATGAGCACTTTCAGGATTCTCTCCAGAGGAGGTCAAGATTTCTTCTCACCTCTTTCCATTGAATTAAACCCTTGCAGAAGTATTGGGGGGCTTGGTCTCTTCTTTCCTGCAGCATTCAAACTGAATGTGACATCATGTGTAGGAAAAAAAGAACTGTATGAGTGGCACATCCAACCTGCTCACTCTGCTCTGTCTCTTCTACATGAAGCATGTTTACTGACAAATATTGCAAAAACTCATTTCAGGGAGGTACCCCCTGACCACAGACTACTTTTCCCTACTAGTGCATGACTGAACTTTCTCTTCTCGCAGCATAACCACCAAGCTGATTGGTAGGTCTGTTGAAGATTGAGGCTTTATGCATAAACAGATGCCATGTAAAGCATTACGAGGAGTCCATATTTATTCATATTTCACCTGGTAACTGGTCTCCACATTTATAATGTCTCTGGACTTACTGTACAAAACACTGTCATGCTTAAAATGCCCCAAAAGTACTGTGTACTATTTTTACGTTGCCTTGTATGTGTCAGTCATTAAAGTTGCAAGGCTCCTCATAAGGGACAGTTCTGATTGGCTCATTAGTGTCATGTGTGATATCTGCAGTACAAGTGATTGGTGTCCTGTACTGCGAAACCTGTACTGCTAAGGCAAGAAAGGAGGAACAATGGCAAAATTGTATTACCTAGTTCTCAACTGATAGCTCAGTTTCTGAGTTAAGGACTGTCCAGCTAGGACTGAGGGTGTGGTCTCTCTAAATATGAGTAGAGGGAAAAACTACTCTTTACTTTTTAAATAATTCCACTCTCCTAATGGAATTTCAGAGCAGCTACTCTAATACTTAACACATGTAAACTTGCTCCAGTGTTCATTCATGAATCAGCAAAGCAGGCCCTCTATTTCTGATTGTGATTTGACGAGTGAAGATGTTTGAGGTGATGTGTTCATTATGAAGAAGGAACATCACTTTAGACATTAGATGTACTTGCCCCAGGTTACCCTGAACACTAGGCTAACTGTTTGGCATCTGGATCCTTAAATCCTCATTGGACATATAACAATTTCACAGCCAGGTAGAGTGCTCTGTGGTCAAGGTCAGACAATAGCAAAAAGCATGAATCCACAGCCGCCATAATTTGGCAGAATAATATACTGAGTTGCCTGCACTCGGCGAGGAGCTTTGATAAATGGTACAAGTCACACTGAACTGTTATCAAAAGGGAGGGGGAGGTGGGAGTAATGGGGGGGGTTAGATAGGGAGAGGAGGGTGGGTGGTGGGGGGTTGGCGAAGAGGGATGCTGGCAAAGAAAATTGCAGCAAACATTTCCACACCATCATCCAATCTGTTCAGGGAGATGACAGCTTCAGATCCGAGCAGGTGTCTTTCCTCTCTTCCCATTACCTCTGCTATGTGTGAATTAGATTTATATAGAATCTCCAAAACTACCCTCCCTCCCCTTGTTTTCCCCATCTCAAAAAGTCACCCTGCTTTTTTCTCCCCTTCCTTTCATTATTTGCAGTGCTGCAGAGACTGGACGGAAAATGTAGTCAAAAGAAGGTAAATAGCTGAGGAGCTCTGGTGGCGGGCCCTCGGCTGAGGGAGCTGGAGAAATAAAAGGTGATTTACAGAGTGAGGCTTTAAGCAGCAGCAGGCTGTAAAGTGAATAAACAAGTAAGCAGGAGAGTGGAGTGGCCTCTTATTTATTCACATAGTCATTACAGTCATGAGACTAGCTACCCCCCACCACCCCCACCACCACCACCACCACCACCCCATCAACCCCTACCAGGGAAACCCTTAAGTCATTCCTCATAGTTCTGTACATTCTCTATATTTTATTTCCAAAATAATAATTATAGTCTTGTTTTTCACATTATTTTCCACCCCCTTATTTTTGTTTACTACTACTCTCTCTCTCTCTCTCTCTCTCTCTCTCTCTCTCTCTCTCTCTCTCTCTCTCTCATTTTCCCTGTACCACAATTCTCTTTCATCAACATATGGATAAAAACTGCTGGCACTTGCTTGCTTTTTCTCCCACCTTATGACCGTTGCTTGGGTTCCTTCCTATTCCACTGAGTCCTAGTAAGCCCCTCTATTTCATGGTCCAGGTCCATCTGCAGCAAGAATTCAATCAGCATAAGTGATCCTGGAGCAACGTGCAAGTCTGCAGGAAGGTAAAAAGTAAACATCATAAAGAGATTGGCAGTTAAGGGAGTGAACTGAACATTCTGCTGCCTTCTTCACTCGATCTGTGCAGTAGTGGGTTATACTAAAGCTGCTTATCAGCCACTGGAGTTCAAAACATCCCAGTAAATGTGGTATGGACCACTGGTACTACAATTTCCACCTGCATATTAGTTGTTGTCTGCATGTGGCAGAAAGACTGAGCAGTTATCCGTTCGGACCTTTAGGAGAATATGGAAAATGGAAGCCTGACTGCAGTATGGAATTAAGTGTACATTTATACATTATGTGTTTACTTAATATTATATATTTCTACTGTAGTAAATATTTATATAATATTTGGACCTAGCAAGATCACAGGCTTTCATTTATTAGATTTGTTCTACAGTTTGGTGGCACAAGCTCAAGTTTCCATATACTCCAATGTTACAGGAATTCTCTTGAAAGACCCTGAAAATTCCTCTTTGTATGATAGGATGACAGTGTCAAGTGTGTGTGTGTGTGTGTGTGTGTGCGCATAACTTTCATTCTGAAATTTGAACACTGTGTGAGCAAAAAGTCATCAAATAGTCCCTACCTTCACATTTTCAGTTAAAACCCAATATGTTTGGTCTGTGACTCAGAGTCAGCTCAGGTTTAGCTTGCACTTGTAGACAGGGAAGTAAACAGGCACTGGAAGCTCCTTTAGCATTTTGTCCTTTCGTTTATTCAGCTGGGAACAAGCAAGGTTTCCGAGCTGGATTACTCACTGATAATTCATCACACAATGAAGACAATGCTAGATGAGTTATGAAGCCTAGAAAATGGCATGTGCCACAAATGCCCACAAACTGTGGGTCTTCGTTTAAGTTAAATGTAATTACATTTCATACTCACACATCCGATAATTCTCCTATGGCATCACTTTTGTGGCACCTTAATTTTTAACCCTACTATTAATATGATGGTGTTTTAACCATGGCCACTCCCTTTCTGGTGGGACAGATCACTGAAACATCTTGCTGTTTCACCCGTCTGGCTGATGTAATGGTCTCTCTCCTCATCCTTTATCCACTTCTCCATGGTGAGATGAGAGCAGAAAAAAGAGTGAAGTTGAGGGGAAGAGAAGAGATGGACCCCCTGGGAGCGAAGAGAGAAAAAAACCCTCAGTGTTTCTTTTAGAACATTTTATGTCAGCAGGGTCCTTTTCACACCAACAGATTTTTTTTTTTTTCTTTCACTAAAGTTTAGCTCTAGTCGACTTGCTGCGTAACAGGAAATCTCACTCTTTTTTTGGCTTTGTCACAAATCCAAAAATAAGATCTCTCAGATTTTTTTTTTAATAAACACATCTCTTACATCATCTATTACACCCCAGTAGTGTCCAAAACATGCACAGTTATGTTCATGTGTGCTCTTCAATTGGCAAGAGATTTGCAGATTTACCACACAGATTAGTGAGCTTGCCATAAAACAGGTGCTTTACCTTGTATAATGTTTCACATCCTTTTACATATTCAGTATAGGGTCTATGAACTGTTGGATACATGCAGAATGGTCATATGTTACACCGAGGATATGTGTATATGGAATAAATTGCTGTAAGGCTTGCAGTGAATTATATGGGAAGCTTGTTAATGGAAATGAATATACTTTATTTTCCATGCATGGATTTTTCTAAGAATAAAAATTAATATTGAGCTGCCTGTTTTAAGAAAACCAGGCATTAGGAAATGCCACTTGTTATTAGCTAGATGCATTAGGTTTTGTTCTTTTGAACAATTCTTCCTCAAATTGCATCAGGACTCTGATATTGAACATTAGCGAGTAATAAAATTTGCAAGAATAAAATATGCAGACAATCAGACACTCTCAAACGCCTGCAAATGGCTTCAATTTTCCTGCATAAGTTAGAGCTTTTCTGAATCCACTCATTTCTGAAGAAGTGTATAGAAAGTTCACCATATTATTGTATACAGATGTTCAAAAAATATGTTAAGCTATCAATTAATTCACTCTACTGTGTTATTGTTAGGAGCAGTATTTATTAGGTGTTGGTTTCGGGTTGAGGCTATATTATTTGCATGAAAACAAAAGGAAATCACTTAATGTGTGATTACATGTTGTTTTCTAGGCTTCATAGGATCAGAGTAAAATACAGACATGATACACATATAATGGTGTCTTATAATCCTAATCAGACTCCAGCTGTTTAGTGAGAGTGGACAGGTGTTACTGACCTAGGTATTGGTTTATAGAGTTAAAATGGGAAGGTAGGGGCTCTCTTTCTTTGTACACACAGTGTTCACATTTCAGAATAAAAGTCCTGAGAAGGGATTATACTGATACACGCATAACAAAATAATAAGATAATAAAAGTTCAGGTGGTTATTTTTTATTTTGAAACACTGTCAAGTATTTTTGAACAATGTATTATAAATTTCATTGTTTAATAACTGTTTTAAATATTTTAATTTTCAGCTCAAAACCATGCTGGAAGATCAATTTCCAACAGGATTTAAACAATTTGTAGTTACAAGTAAATCTCTTCAAATTAATACAGATATTTAAATTTGGTAAATATTTACATATATGTTGTTACATATGTACATATTAGAGAAATTTAGGTAGCCTAGGTCTCTTGAAAATAAGAATGTGTTGGATACGTGATTGTCTTTTTTGTGAATAAAAGTACGTCAAACTACAAAAACATAATCCAAAATTGGCCTAGGTTTCTAAAGGTTAAAATCTTTGGCTTTGGCTCCATCATCAGACCAGGTCTTGAAACATCTGGGCCCTTGCAGCACCTGCCAAGTATGAAAGGCAGGGGTGGAGCCAATCCCCTGGGCATCCAACGGGAACAAACTGGTGGTGGTGGGGAGGAGCAAATGAAACATCAACATCTGTATAGGTCATGGAAGTAAAGGCCTTTTAAAGACTGGTAATTGATTGAGAACAGCAGGTGTAGTGTTTGAATCTCCTGGTAGAACTTTGATTTCCTTTTAAGGTGGTAATTTTATACTACAGTTGTATGTTGAAAGCATAAAACAGCCATATTCAAACTGTAAAAAATAATAAGGCAAAGAAAAAAAATAGCTTTAAAATGTTTGGTAATGAACCATTTCAACGTTTTTATGATGAAGATTCCTGTTCAGCAATGTCTAGCAGGCTGTATTTGAGGTGCGGTGAGGGTGAGGTGGGAGAACATGTCTATGGAGTACTGCTATGATTATTTTGGGTAGTGTAAAGCACATGGGGCAGAGCAATAATTAACAATCAAATATAATCTCTTAGTAATTATAGATGAAACTAAGCATTTGATAACTGGTCATTAAAACAATAACATAATGCCAGTCAGTAATCGGAGTTTAAACATCACACATTGGTTTGATAGTGAACAGAGCAAAAGAGAACTCCATTACAAGAAACCATTGTCAGTAGTATATATATATATATATATATATATATATATATATATATATATATATATATATATATATATATATATATATATATATAAAAATCAATATTTTCTTCTAGCTTAAGGCAAGAATAACTTACATGAAAGATGGAGAACAGATTCATAAAACAAGCACAGCATCCATCATTTATTTGTGATAAGAAACCAAAAAGAAGACAACAGAGTGATGAAAAGTATTTATAGACTTCCGTCCAGAGAAGAAAATGAAATGGAAATTGAGTTTAAGGAAGAACACACAGGCCAATACCACGCCACAAGCACACACTCCTCTCTGACGTGCATCATTTGAGTAACAAAAAGATCTTGCTTTGTATCAAATCAGAAGGTTTAGTACAAAGGTGTCATGATCTACCATGGCAGTATTACCACTTCTTTTTTCTGCACTCACTGTCCATATGATTAACTCCACTGACCATATAGGAGCATTTAAACTGTGTCCACTCTCTCAGACACTCCTCCCTAGTTGCTCCATAGAAATTTATCATCTGCTACACAGTTTGTGTTGGCCATCCTCTAGTCCTCTAGTGCTCTGTTCAGTGTATACAATAAATTATATATATATATATATATAAGCTAAAGGGAGGGTCTTCTCCAGAGATGAGGTGCCTCAAGGGGGAGGTCAGCCAGCTCGAACAGCTGACAGCTGGGGTTGATTGTCCTGATTGGCCAAGATGCTGGCTCTAGTATCACCTCACCACCCCCCCCACCTCAGCTGCCAGCCACCAAGTTCATGGATATGACACTCCCTGGTGTCTGGCACTGCAGTCCAAAGGTGGTGTGAGGTTGATGGGCAGCAGTCAAGAGCATTTTATCAGCCCCCCAATACCACAGGGACCAGCGGCATTAGCTCTGGTCTGGAAGGTGGGGTGGCCAGCAGCAACTCCGCACTGGTGTAGGTGAGGGGACCAGTGAGGACAGAATGGGTGGCAGTGCTGGTTTGGGTGTGGGGACTTCATCCTTCTCCATCCTTCTCACATGTTCCCAGCTCAGGGAGGGTCTTCTCCAGAAGGGAAAGCAGCTGAGAGATAGGGGTGCCTCTCTGGCAGGGGAGGTCAGCCAGCTCAGGTGGCCAGCACCACAGGGGCTCACTGTCTGATTTGCCCCAGGTGCGCTGCGTCTTCCAGCTGGTCAGCAAGCGCGGTATCGTTTCCCAGCTTTTACTCACTGCTGCACGGACCGAAACCAATCAAAAACAACCCGGCAGCTATCTTCTTTGGCATGAGGCCAGAAACTAATCAGAAACAGTCATGCCATCTTCGGCCCCAACACCAAGGGGCCAGAAATCAATTAGAATCTGTCCAGAAACAGTCTTCATTAACATAAGAGACAGGAAACCAATCTGAAAGCAGCTGGAAGCATATTTATTAGCATAAAAGGCCAGGAACCAATCTGGCTTGGCTGAAGCATATTTATTAGCATAAAAGGCCAGGAACCAATCACAAGCAGCTGAAGCATATTTATTAGCATAAAATGCCAGGAACCAATCACAAGCAGCTGAAGCATATTTATTAGCATAAAAGGCCAGGAACCAATCACAAGCAGCCAAAGCCATCTACATTAACATAACAGACCGAAACCAATGCAAACAGCCAACAACCTTTATTAACAAAGAGACAACACCACTGCTAGCAGTTCAGCAGAAGGAGGCCTAAAGCAATGGGTTTTGAGAATGTATGTATTCTCCTCAATAATGGGTTTGATTTGAATGGCAGATGGGTTACAGGCCAGTAATCGCAGCTCTTTCTGGAAGTAGTGTAAACAGTAAACAGTTTGATGGCAGCGTGGCCTGAGAACTTCAGAGTGGTGATTGCTTATTGATCAGAGGGAGGTAAGCTGTAGTGAGGGGGCAGTGGGGAGTTCTGGAAGGTAGAGAAGGTCAGAGACTCAGTCTTTCCTGCAGCTGGAGTTCAAGCAGGGGGTGAAAAAATACAGCATCCATGTGTCCATTAAGAAGATAAATTTGAGCTGATGCACTTTCATCACCCATCATTCCTTTAATGGCTCAGTGAGAGATCAGTAAATATAATAAGTTGTCGAATAAGCTGAAATCCTGAGAGAAATAAGCGCTTTGTAGATGATTTACAATGTTTAGTCAGTTATTTGGGTAAAATTGGAAATTGGAAAAAAAAAAAGCCAATAGCAATTTGACAATTTGGGCGTGACAAAAGCTGTACTTCAATTACTGTGGAATCTCTCGGTAGATCCATTTTTACATTTAAAACAAACTGGAAAAGAAAGTACGCTTAAAATTTCCTGGTAATCTTTACTCATGCTTTGCCCCAATATAATGTTTCTTTTGCTCAATAGTATGATTCATCTTCACTTTATTTTTCCTGATTATACTTTCTTGTAAAACCCGCTGCAAACACTTCCTGAATGCAGCTTTGTTCCTATAAATAATCAGAAATGACAACAAATATCTTTAGAATACTACATCATCCAGTGGCCTTGAAAACTCTCAAATTTTTATTATTTTTTTTATTATTATTATTATTTGCAGCAGCAACAAATTTAATAAGACATTTTTCATTTGTTATCATCTCCATGCTTTGGCCAGGAGTACAGGCCAGCACCTGGAGACTAATAAACGCCCCTGCTCCGATTGCAGACATTAAGCATTACGGGAATGACCTTGAGACCAGGTGACCCGTGGAGAGCAAGAAAGAAGAGAGAGATGGAGAGGGGCAGCAAACGTATTTCGACGCTCACCACTGAAGCTTCTGAGAAGCTGGGCAGGGGTTCGGTGACAAGCAGTGCAGAAGCCTGGCATGAGGTCTGAACGTGTGAGTGTGTGTGTGTGCTTCTTTGCTGCCAAGAGAGAAGGGAGAGAGAGAAAGAGAGAGAGAGAGTGAGCGGTGCTTCCGCCATGCTCCAGTAAATAAATAGCTAGGCGCTGCTGTCCAGCGTAGCATGTATTATCACCATAATGGCGCATGGGATGGTTAAAATGTTTCCGAAACATCAGGTCTCATTCCGTCCGGCTAAATAACGTAATGAACTTTTACTTAAAAAGCCTGAATTGTTTCTGTAATGTGGGGTGGGAAATAGCGGAGACACAAGAAGCAGACTCATTGCAGCGAAGAGATCTAATACGCCTCTCTATCTAGTAAATAAGGCTAATGCATTTTGTTGGATCATTTGCCTCTTGTGCATTAAATGCCCTCTGATAAATATCATTGTGTAATACAGGCTGTTTTTTTCCACCACAATTCGCTTTCTGCTGCTCTGCACACAGGCCACCAATAAGGAGCAAATATAGAAGACGATTTCATAAGGATTTCAAATACCCCAGCTGGAAAAAAATATGGAATAACCTGAACCAAAAGGGTGGCTTAACGTTGAATGTAATGCATCTTAACCTTAGGTTTCAGATTTTGGCTGCAGTGCGTTAGCTTTTGAAAGAATATATTCTGCCTTAATAACATGCTGGAGGATTAGTTTCTTGGTGAGCAAGGAGCATGACAGGTCAGGAGATTGCATCATCAAGTATGGTCGCACGTCAGTCAGCGAGCTCATTCGGAAAGGAAACCGTTTATGCCTCTTTGAATTCATGATGTCGGGTTGACTAATTTAGAAATTGTCCATCTTTCATTGTGGTGACTAGCTGCTTTTATTTATTTTTTACCATTAAAAAAAGAAAAAGAAAAGAAAACAGAAACACACTCAAAGAGACTTTGCCTCGGAGCATGTTGACCTTTGATGTGCACATAAAAAGATTTTATTTCATTTTATTAGGAGTCCGCCTGGCATTACATATTAGGGTTGGAGGAAAATGTTACGGTGGTAGTTGTTTGTGAAGAATGATTTCAAGCTGGGAAAGGAAATCAATAAGCAAATAGTCGGACCCTGCCTTTAATCTCAACCAGGAGAGTCAAACAAAAACACAAGCCTTACTGTTTTACCCAAATGGAAAAAAGAGAGAAAGAAACACCAAAAAAATACTGTATGTATTCACATCCTACCGGTAACCCTCAGTCAATACAGCATGTCAGTATCCCACTGAAATCCACTCGAGTGAAAATTACACATTGTGCCAATCCATAAAGCACTCTAAACAACACAGGAATAACAGGATATGTTTGCAGACACGCTCCTCCAAAAACAGTCGACTAACATTTTGAAGTAAGGATTATTTCAGTGGCTGATTATTAACATTAATGTTTGTGGACACCCCTTCTAATGAAGGCATTCAGCTAGTTTAAGTTGCACCCATTGATGACACAGATGTGCAAATACACACAGCTTGTCTAGTCCCTGTAGAGACACACTGCCAATAGAACGGACTTTTTGGATAAACATAAAATGGTTGGAACCATGCCTCATTCCAGGTGTAGGCATAGGGAATGAAGCTCTCCAGCATTGGAACAGTGGAACTGTGTTCACAGGAATGATGGGACTCCTTCCAATGCTTTTGGTAGGAGATGGGGTCAAACATCCTGACCTGAATGCAATCAAAAAGCCCCAGCAATGCTCCATAATCTAGTAGAAAGCCTTCTCTACACAGTAGAGCTAGTTACTCCAACAAAAGCAGGATAAGCTCTTTTTAAGCTCTTTTAATTTCAGAACAAACAAACAATGAGTCCATATAGTGTAGTTCTCTACATTTCTCTCGTTCATAACTGAAACATGTTCATCAAGTATGGCATAATTATGGTAATAACTCACAAGGAATCAAGTGTTTATATGAATCACATAAAGCAGCATTGTTTACTGTCTGACTGAGGCTATAGTAATGCTTCTTATTTGTTTTGAGTAGGTAAACAATAAAGCCTCTATGAGGCTATATTTTTTTTTTTTTTTTTTAGAAAAAAGTTTTAGTTTATGTGCATATTATCTTCAAACAAGCTTTTAAACAATGATTAATTGTTGTATATTCACAAATTATAGATTTATAGGTTATTTGTTTGTAAATGCTATGTCCCATATCTGTCCATCCATGGCCAGAGGTCCTGTAGTGCTCTGTTTTCATTGCTCTACCTGGCTGAGTAAGATGGCCCTTTGTCTCCCTACATCAGCTAAACAACACTAGCCAGTGCAGACATCTGTTAACTCTTAGAACTAGAGATCTGGAGATAAATGATTAAACCTATTAGAATAAAAAAAAACCGCAAGTGAGGTGCTGAAAAATAAAAACAAGCTGTAAATGATGCAAATGCAGTGATATAAAGAGGGAGAGTAAAGTAATGAAAGGTTTATTTTAGATGTCTTGATGTCTGTCATTCTGAGAATTGTCGTCTTAATTCTGACAGCAAGAGATTTAACAAGAACAAGAAACATGAAAAGTAGTTCATGTTTCTTGTGCTGTTTTTAAATAGGTTTTACACTGAAACAGAAACATAATCATTAGTTTGTGTTTATAAATTGATAATAAAGCTAGTCATTAGTCGCAGCCCTAAAGTGCAGTAAAGCATGCAATAATATTAAGTGTACAATAAAACTGATGGGCTATTTTTAGTTGCTATTTGCAACTCTACAGGAATAGTTGGTCAGTCATTTTAGACATTTGTTTAAATCTTCAAAATACTAGTCAACCAGGTTTGTGATGAAACCTCACATTTTATTCCAGACATTGTGAAATGTGAAACCCATTATAGTGTAGCTGCTGTTTGGCCAGTTATGACCCTTGAGGATCAAACAATTATCATAATAACAGCTGCTACACTGCTAGTATTGATGGATATGGACACAGTCATCTAAGGTTGCGTTGGGGAAATGAGTGGTGAGGAGGAAACCTGGTCTTTTGTTTGGGGGATGCTGTGCTGTCAGTAGTGATATGAGATCACTTTACCCTCGCTTTCATTATTCACTTGCAGCTGCTGCTCTTATACCATCTCTCTCTCTCTCTCTCTCTCTCTCTCTCTCTCTCTCTCTCACACCTTTCTTCATTTTGATTGGAATCCCAGAGAGGCTTCAGGGACCTTTGGTGAAGATTTATTACTGTTTCCACACCCTTTGGGCTGCCTTAAAAATGGCTACTTAAAAATAAATGTTAAACAGTCAAGGTCTGAACTTTGCAGCGAAAACCATATTAACCCCAGAGGCTTTGAGGACTCATGTTCACCTTGGACTTCACAACATGAGACCTGAAACCTGTTCATTGTCTCATTTTTTACCTCTTACCTTGGAATGCTATCTAAATGGTGAAGCATCTTTTGATCAGAACACTTCTTAAATCCCATTCACAGTGTGTTTGTTTGAGAAACTGACCAGGCCAGGGAAGAATATATATTATGAAGAAAAAGAAAATGGTCTCCAGTTATCCTTTCACCAAGGATAGGAAAGGCAGGAAAGGTGAGATTCACATTCCCTTCCTTTGCCCTGTGTTAGGCACAACATTGATCAAAGGTGTGGGGGCAACTATCTTTACAAAATATGTTTAAACTCTAAAAACCCAAGCCAACATTATGCAGGTTATTTCCATGGCTACATTTTAGATTAACATTGTTCCATCTGGACATAAAGGAAACATAAAGTACTTCAGAAAAAGGTAAAATATTAGTAAATACCTGTTTACTGTTAAAATATTCACAGATAATTGAAAACAGTGCCAAAAAAAAATCATGTAGGTTTCCCCAAATTTTCAACTGGCAATGATTAAATTACTGTAAGGAGTCAGGGTCTGGTGTTTCATTTATCACACATCTGTCATGTTTGGCTTTCCTGCCCGTCCCTTCTTGTCTTCATTTTGTTTTCTGCATGCTTTTAAGCACATGTTTCTGTTTTGTTTTGTCTTGTCTCTGCCCTAGCTGTGCCCCATTCCCCACTTGTGTTTGTAACCCTGCCCATTAGGATATC
The DNA here is from genome assembly GCA_034509495.1 of Acestrorhynchus altus. Lineage (NCBI taxonomy): Eukaryota > Metazoa > Chordata > Actinopteri > Characiformes > Acestrorhynchidae > Acestrorhynchus > Acestrorhynchus altus. Next base: position 22,950,051 of record CM067514.1, read on the forward strand.
AGCCCCAAGTGTTCCTAATTTGTCAATATGGGTCAATCTTTGTGCATCCCTATAACTAATCTAAACACTAGCCAGTGCAGGCATCTGTTAACTCTTAGAACTAGAGATCTACACTTCACAGGTGGTTCAGTTATATGAGGTTTCCTAGGCTTCATATCTCAGGATCAGAATAATATACAGAAATGATACACCACCAATAACTACAAGATTTAACCTAAACACTGTGATGAACTATCAGCAATCCAGCAGACATCTGAGAAGATGTTGTAACACACAACTCTCGCAAGTTTATGGCACAAATGTTGTTATGCACTGGCTCACATCTCCAAGGTTACAATGTCCCAGCATACACCGAATCAGGACTCTGAGACGTCGGGACAAATTTTAGTTCCATGCAAGACAGGCAAGCCTGTTAACAAGATATGGAAATAGCTGCTCAACATCCCTGTGTCAGGAGTGAGGGGAACTCTAATTTGGCTTCTCTGACCTTTCCACCTATCAGCTCTTTTACACAGCATGTTAAAGCAGCTTGTGCGGGATAAACTACTCAGGCTTAGTAAGGAGGTGAGGCTGACCAGAATCAGAATGAAGTGGTCATGACTGGCAAGCCAAATCAGGGCTGTGATGTAGTGATGCGACTTCTGACTCCATTTGGTCAGATCAAGTGACTCACTCAGCAACCAAAGCTCCCAGATGTTTTCTTCCTTTTTTTTTTTTTTTTGCTTAATAGTACTGCTATTGTGTATGTTTACCCCTCAACCAAAATTAGTGATATGATCTCTGATGTGTCTTTCCCAATCAGTTACTTAAATTGATAACATTAAACCTTTAAACCTTAAGTCACTGTCACATATCCATTATATGGGTATTTTTATACTGTGATCTTTCTCATTCAACCACATTAAATGTAGTTCTTCAACTGACCCTTTTAAACGACCCCTGGTTTCCAGTTATCATCTTGAATTAAAAAATAATCAAATGGACATTGTTTTACAATGTTGCTCTATGCAATTTTGATGATCAATCATGCTATTAGCAGCATTCACCCACCACAGAACAAGAGCTATACACGATTGTATTTTCATATTTTACCATTAGAGTCTTAATTTTTGTCCTTAACTGACCAAAGATATACTTAAAAAGTCCTCCAACCCACCAACAACCAGACGAAACATCACTCCATGGATTTGTAAGCTCGCAATTTGTTTTCACCTAAACAGTTGCATTAAACATTTCATCATATTGTAAAAGGTATTCAAGAATGTGAAAACCACATATTTGATTGTGAGAATAAACAAATAAACATAGAACAAAAAGCTGAATAAAAACATTCCAGGAACAGACTGAATATTCTAAGAGGAAAAATGGTAACATGCTACAAAAGTTTATCTGGGCAGGCGCAAGAACATTAAAACATTAGTCGGTTTTTCAGCATCATGCAGCAAGAGGCAGGCCCTGACTTGTGCAAGATTTCTTAAATGAAAGACGTTTTAGGAACATGTTCTATATATGGATTAAATGAAGCTATGCTCAAATTTAATCTAGATAGTCTAGAAGTTTATTTAAACAATACATGGGGAATAAATAAATGTGTAGTTTATATTCCTGTGACAAAAACAAACAGAAACTGCTTTCATTTTATCTTGAATCTGGTGTGAATTGGGTTTAAATCATGTCAGTGCAAATCAGTTTAAATGATTTATCTGCTAATTTACCAAAAATAAGATTATATGGCAAAGAACAAATTTGGGCGTTTCAGTGTTGTTTTGTTGGACTCGCTGGTATTGAATCTAGTAAAAAAAGAAGAGAATAACAGTGTGCATGCTTATTTCATAATTTAGATCTAAACAAGTGTTTGTCTGCTTTTTCTCTCTTCAGTAGGTCTGTGTTTTTACAACCATTTCCAATGCAGAGCCAATTTTAGACAATCACAAACACATGCACACACACACACACACACACACACACACACACACACACACACAAATCCTTTACTAACATGGGTCCATGTTATCAGGGGCTGTGTGGCCCAGAAACCCAGAAGGTCAGGCTGCTTCACTGCCACCCGGCAACAGTTGCTGCACCATGGAGGCATATTTCTTGTTCCCATGGAGAGCAGTCATTTGATGGCCATGAGCCAGTAAATAAAACCAAACCCTCTGTTCCCCCAGCTTTAGCACAACACACGTCACTGTCACACACACACACACACACACACACACACACACACACACACACACACACACACAGACACACACACTGTCTCCAGGCAAACCCGTTTTCAAAGGAGCTTTGACGGGGGAAACAGACAAACCAAACCAAGAAAGGTCTAATGTTTGATGCTTCCTCAATGGGACCCTGCTGGAGCGTGTCTTAGATTGCTGAGCACCCATTTGAGGAAATATGTGAAGAAATAAAAAGAGGAGTCAAAGCCACAAAAGCCAGGAAAGTTTTATTTCAGAGATTAAACAGATGACACCAAGAGTGGGAGGGGGTTAGAAAGGAGGAGAGAGCAGGTGTTGCATTTGCCGTCCCACAAGGGTGAGAGATCCTGCACACTGCAATGTGACTGACAAGTAGCGCTCAGAAAATGTTTCAAATTAGTGTTCATTCTCTAACAGATTGTTCAAAGAAAGTTCACAAGAGTGGTAAACCGTCTCTCTATGTATAGAAAATGAGTTGTCAGTTCACACACACACACACACACACACACACACACTTTGGCACAAAATGGCAAGTAAGCTACTTGGACTATTGTGTGAAACATTTTGAGGATAAATAATTAATTTAATCCATATTGGAATAAGGCCGTAAATTAAAATATGCAAAAAGTTAAGTTCTGTGAATATCGCAACTTTTCCTTAGCGTCTGTCCAGAGAGGACAGATATCCTATCATTGCTGGAAGTTGCAGGAGTCTCCCACATACTGTGGGAAGCACTGAGTGTTTGATGTGGCTGTGGAACAGCTGTTTGCTAAGTTAGCTTGGAGTAGCTGTTTGCTAAGTTAGCTTGGAGTAGCTGTTTGCTAAGTTAGCTTGGAGTAGATGTTTGCTAAGTTAGCTTGGAGTAGCTGTTTGCTGAGGTGGTTTGCTGTTTAGTGCAACTTCTGTGAAACTCCTTCTTAAACAAACTAGCTATTTTAGTCCCAGAAAGTGGAGTCGCTGTGTGCTCCAGGTGAGTTTGACTGCTGCTTGGTGTAAGTTCTTTAATCTACACAAAACCAGTAAGTACCTGTTTAACCATGGCTGGGGTTGGGTTTTTTCCTCAGAGATGAGACATGTTTAGTTTAACCCCTTTTTGCACCACCAGTGATAACAATAGTGCTTGTACTAAGTGTCAGATAATTTGTTCTCTTTTGGAAAAGGTGGACAGGTTAGTGGTGTGCCTCCAGGGTCTCATAAAGGATAGAGAGCAGCCCCAGGTGCCTCAGGGAGAGTCAGCACCCCCGCAACTCCAGCTCCAGAGTCCTCACATCGGTATGAATGGGTGATGTCTCGTCAGCATATTCAGAAAAGTAATGTTATGGCCAAAGCTAACCCACACAAACACCACTCTCCACCGATTCACATGTCCAACAGGTTTGCCCTGCTCAGAGAAGCATTCGTTTAAGAACTCTGGTTGCAGGAGATTCTGTTGTTTGACATGTGAAACTAGATAGTCCTCTAGGGGCACCAGCGGTCACAGTTTACGTTAGTGGCCTTCATAAGCTAGGAAACAGGAAATATTCAAGGATAGTCATCCATGTAGGGACCAACAATATCCATCTCCAGCAGAGTGAAGTGACCAAGGATAACATTAAAGAGGTGATTAAACTGGCCCAAACGATGTCCGATGTCATAATTTTCTCTGGCCCCATCCTGATGCGGCATAGCATACTTACAGCATTGAACTGCTGAATGTCCAAGTAGTGTTTGGAAAATAATGTGGGGTTTATAGATAATTGAGGAAAATTTGAGAACAAGCATGGTCTTATAGGTAGGGATGGTGTCCACCCCACACTGGAGGGTGCTGCCTGACTTATGACGCATAGTCCATGGTCCATGTCTGCATTAACAGCTGCTGACAAGCCAGACAAGGCCGCAGATAGACTTTGATGCGTTACCTATGTTTAACAGTATTGTGACTGTGTCTGTGTCCCAAATTAAAGCAAAACACAGAAAAATTAAACAGCTTGTCCTAAATCTCTAGTAATATCCAGACACCAAATTCAAACTGTAAATATAACACATCAAATTTAAATTTGATTAACTCAATATTAGATCACTCAATTCAAAGACAGTCATTATTAATGAAATTATAAATGATCAGAGCTCAATGTTTAAGGCTTCAATGAATCTTGGATTAGACCTGATGAATACCTGGCACTAAATAAAGCCACCCCTGGAGGTTATAATTATGTGCACAACCCAAGGCAGAGGAGGTGGAGTCTGTATGATTTACCAAATTATTTTAGATATTAATCAGATACGCTATAATACCTTCACTTCCTTGTCTGTTAATGTTTATAGACAACAGGGCCCTACTTGGAGCTTTTAAAATAATTTGGTAACTTTGCTTCAGATTTTGCAGTGTGCGGTGATAATAATTATTATTATAATTATAATAATTGTAGGAGATTTTAATATTCAGTTTGAGAAGGTCAACCTTTTTTACCTTTATCCTACACTCTGTGGGTATTATCCAGAATGAAACTGAACTGACATTACTGTAAACCCATTCTGGGTGTTGGCATAGATTACTTAAATATTCGTCATATACCTCAAATAACATCAGTAATCTCAGATCAGTATCTAATTTCTTATGAGCTACAGCTTAGCAAAAATGTATGTATGTCCCCTCACTATTGCATGAAGCATTTAATAGGATCTACAGCCAAACAAATTACTGAACACCTCCCAGATTTTTTGACCCCATATTACTGTCCATGAGATCCAGTGGAGTTTGACAGATTAACCAACAATTTACAGAATAACCATTTAAGTACAAAATTTTGAGCCCCATGGTAAAATGACCAGACTCAAACCTTAAAACAATGAAGCATGAAGATTAGAGTGGAAATGGTGATTGACCAAGCTAGAAGTATTCCACTCACCTTGGAAAGCTAGCCTTACTGAGTATAGAAGGGCTCTCACTGGAGCTCGCTCAGATTATGTATACTTGTTGATTGAAAAAAAAAACAAATTCAGGCAGGTTCTGCACCTCACATTCCATCCAATTTCACTACTAATATCTTTATGGACTTTTTCAATCATGAAAAAGAAAATATTAGGCAGAAAATTCAAGCTGTAATATTGAATCCAAACAATTTGTCATCTGGTGTGGCTGATATAGAACAAAATACAGATAAAAAAGAAAAGTTAGAAACCTTTCACTCACTTCCACAGTTAGAATTTGACAAATTTACTCCGGAAATACCTAAAAAGTTATTTTCAAGTATCAGTCATTAAACCCACAAAGGAAATCTGATCAGAGTGTACTAATTACAGTCTGTTTAATTACAGACCTATTTCTAAATTACCATTTATATCTAACCTCTTAGAAAAAAATCTGTGGCCCAACAACTGCAGATACCTGCACAAGAATCACAATTATGAAAAATTCCAATCTGGTTTCAGGCCTCATCGTAGTACTGAGTTGGAATAAAAAATAATATTTTTTCGTGCCTCTGATCAAGGCTGTGTGTCCCTGTTTTTTGTGCTAGATTTAAGTCCAGCATTTGATACTATAATTGATACCTATAATAGTATTATTATAGTAGTAATAATAGTTTTCTCCTAGAAAGATAAAGCATGGTGGGAATCACAGGTACAGCCCTTTAATGTTTCACATCTTACTTAACTGATCGGTTTCAATTCGTAAAGGTAATCTTACACGGCCACTAAAATTAGATATGTTCATATGTTCATGCTTGGCACAGTTATAAACAGATATGGCATTAAATTCCACTGTTATGCAGACGATACTCAAACCTGCCAAACCTGATGATAAACCTACATCAAAGAAAATAGGCGACTGCATTAAAGATGTAAAATCTTGGATGCTGCATAACAACATCCTTCTAAATAGTGATAAAATGGAGGTCCTCCTTTTGAGTCCAAAAACTGCAAGAAATAAATGATCAGACAATGTTAAATCTGGCTGATTTCTCTGTTATATCTGATTCAGCAACAAAAAATATTGCCATCATAATTGATTCAGATTTATCATTTGTCTGTCATGTATTATTCCTGTCCTCCCATCTCATCTTTGTTTTCTGCATTTGTTGTGTCTTTGTTTTGGTCCTGTCTCTGCCCTTGCTCCCCCCTTTCCCATCCGTGTCTCATTATTAACCCTGCCCATTCATTTCCCAGCTCCCAGGAAATGGCCTATCCTTGCACGATGCTGAAAAACTAGTGCAGACTGGACTGCTTCTGTGTTATCATTTTTTTTTACATATAAAACCCTACACAGGCTTGATCCTGAATGCTTGCAAGATCTAATCTCCCATTATGAGCCATCGCAATCACTCAGATCACACAGGTTGCTGGCTTCCTACTAGTTCCCAGGATTCAGATTGGGGGAGGAGCCTTTTCTTACAAAGTCCCCCAATTTTGGAATAACCTTGCAGATACTGGTCAGGACACAATTTCAATCTTCATGATATCCATGTCTTTTTGGAATGTGGAAGAAACATCCCTGGAGGAAACCCATAAACACACAGAACATGGAAACTCCACCAAGATAGTGCTGGGAGGTGCCACCCAATCAATGTTAAATCCTGTTACACAATTCAGAAATCTCAGCCAGATGCATTTTACACATCCCAAAAAGGGAAGATGACCATGCGAAGAAAGAGAACACATGCTCGCTATAATTTTACAGGCTTTTTTAAATGCTCTTTGTCAGATTTTCAAAGTGAGCCCATCACTCCCCTTTCACCTGGAAAAAGGATCAGTTTGTACCTATTCCTAAAGCTAATTGAGCAGACACAGCCAACACTGTGCTTCTTACGGTGATGAGCACCTGTTTCTGATGTAAGGAGACAAGACACTATTAGAAATGCTAATGCTAATGGACACCCGGCACCAGACCTTCAAACCAATTGGATGGAAAAGAGCAGCCAGCTGTGGAGAGAAATGCATTGGTGGAAAATGCTGTTTGATTTTGTCACTTTAATAAATGGATGTAGTTTTCAGTCTGTTTATAATCTGTACACTAAACGAATGAATAAAATGAAACAGAAATAACTCTGATACTCTGAATACTGATTTTCAGCTCAAATGAAGTTCATATTAAAGAATATCTACAAGTTCTGTTTGTAATTGTATTGCCAGGAATGTTTATTTGCATAGTAAAAGGAATTATGAAGAAGGCTTCAATATCTATATTACTCTGGATGAAAACATAATTGAACAAAGGTAAAAAGCTTAACATGATGTACAAAATTTGCATTAATGTTATAATAATTTATCCCTGCTCATTTTATCGAATTCCTATTGTTCCATTCATCATGAGTGGTTCGCACAATATCATAGACGGATAACTGGCTTAGAACTCTCTAAAATAGATCTGGAGATAGACAGCTGTATTTCTGTTGGCTGTATGTTGATGTGAGCTGAAAGTCTTGAGGTGCACATATTTAGAACAGAATACTTAGAAGGGTGTGAAGTGAGAATAAAGCCTGGAGTTGCTGTGCATTTAATGAAATGAACTGGGTGAACAGACCCTCAGGTGAACTTAAATGGGGCCAGTAGTTTGAGTCTCTGTGTACAAGTTCAGCTGATCAACTACGGAGTGAGAACTTTAAAAAGAATTCATTCTACTTTATCTGTCTCTTATTCTTTTTCTTTCTTTCTTTTTCTTTCTCTCTTTCTCTCTCCATCACTCTTTTTCATTCAGCCAATTGTGCTACTCTCTCACAGTCCCTCTCTCCTAATTCTTATTCTCTTTCATTCTATCTATCTTTCTTTCTAAAGCCCACTTCAGACATGGGGAGGTGGCGTAATGTCATTTTTACCAGGGTTTCTCCATGATTTCATTTTTGCTTGTCTGAGTTGCATCAGTAATTTGTACATAGGCACAACGGTTGACATACATTTAAAGTCCTGAAATGCTTTTTTTAGTCACCTTTGTTTGAATTGCTCTTGAGATCAGACTGGACTGGAACTTCAACCCTTGTTGCTGTGCACATGTACGTACGTATACATGAACCTGAGCTGACCTGCTTGCAGAATTTACTGTGATTAAAAACAACCCTGTGTGAATCAGTATGTGTGGAAATATTGTAATTTTCCATGTGTTTTGTTTTTGGTTTTTTTGCCTTTTTCTCAAGTACAAAGGCACTTGGCACCTCTGTACTCATGCATGGCAGATAACTTCTGTCATTAAAATCTGTGGAGAACATCCTACTGTGGATGTGGCCAAAAATGTGAATGAATCAGCTCAGTGCAGAGGCCATGTGTGCAGATGCTGCAAGCTGTCTGATTGCGTAGCATAGCCTTTAGTCTATGCTGCATGTGTTATACTATTTATCAGTGGTCAAGCCACATACAGTATGACACATCTTTAATGGTGAGAGCACTGCAACAATCAAGCAGCCACATCATTAATCATGTGTACATCATTAATTTTGGAGCTGTTCTGTAGTAAAATGACATCACTCCTTCCCTCGTGGAAATAATCTTGCCAGAATATGGGATATACACTCTCATTTTATTTCATTCTTGTCCTTCTCATTCTCTCTCAGTCCCTCTCTTCTCATTCTGTCTCATTGTTTCTCTTCTAATTAATATTCTCTATATTTCTCATTCTTATTCTATCTCTTTGTTTCCCTCACTCTCTGATTACCTCACTCTCTGATGGTCTCATTCTTTTTCTTTTTCATTGTCATTGGCTTGATAGATGTTCGGTACTGGAGTCTTGGATTCAAGGCTCTGTCTGGGTGGAGTTTCACCAGTTTCTGTTTAATTGGCTACTAGTGCCCTGGTGTGTGTACATGAGTGTGTTTTTTTATGAATGAATGTGTTGACAGCCATAGCCTGGTGGTTCGCCAGACCACACCTCATCCTCAATTCCCCAACTCATGCCAAAAGGATGTAGCACCTTCATTCCAGAGAACACAGCTTTATACCCCTGTAACCATGCCTGCTATTAAGCCATGGTGAAGGTTCAAGGTTTCAAGGTTTGTTTGTCATGCACATAGTTAAACACAGTACAACATGCAGTGAAATGCTTATTTGCGACTGTCTGCGCACACAGATCAATAAGGGAAGTAGGTAGAAGGTAAGCAGAATAAATATGTCTATGTATTTACAAGATCAAAAGATAAAAAAAACACTTCCTGAGAAGATAAAATAAATATATAAACCTAAAATAACAAAAAACAACTTTGGTGTGAATATAGTCTTTGTTATTTGTTCCAGAGAATCCTATTCCATTGGCAGTAATTCCCTGGAGGTACTAGACAAGCTGTGTGTGTACATTTGCACATCTGTGTCAGCAGTGGGTGCACCTTCAAGTTGCTGAATGCATTCATTAGAAGCAGTGTTGACAAATAATTTACAGTTTAGTGCAGTGATGGTGTTCACTTTCTCTCTCTCTCTCTCTCTCTCTCTCTCTCTCTCTCTCTCTCTCTCTCTCTCTCTCGCGTGTGCGTGCTTGTCACTATCGCTGATCTTATTAAGAGCCAGAGATGTGTACATAAACACACAGCGTGACAAGTCTAGCACAGCCTTGATGGAGGCAATACTCCCATTTCAGCCTAATAAAAGAGCCATGTTAAGGGGACATTTTCATTATTGGTGCCCCTGAGATGATCACAGGAGGGGAGAAAAAGAGAGAAATGATTTGACCTTAGCTGTCAGGTCAGTTTGACTGGTTGCTATGACTGTGAGTTAAAAGACTCCCTGAGTAACCCACACGTGAGCTGCAACCTTCATAACCCTATGCTAATTTTGCAGTATGCTTTCATAGTTTGACATTTTTCTATTCTCCAAAAGAATAGAAATGTATTTAGTTGAGATGTAAAAATGAACAGAATTTGGTCTACAATTTAATTGAGAGTTTGTTTACATTTTGTTGAAAATTGATCATCCAGAGTGATTTTGACCTACACGCATTTTGATGAATTATTTGTAATGATTAATGATATTTCTAATAATAAATTCTTCAAAGTATCAAAGAGTGGTCCAAATGAAATGAAAAATCAATTTATAATGCAGTACCTGGTTTCTAATTCAGTAGGAATCATAAAAAAATCTACTGTCTGAGCTGGATTACTTGCTAATAATTGAGGGTTTTATAGTCTTGTAGTCTTGTAGTTTTTATCGTGTTACTCTGATCCTGAGTAATGGAACCTAGAATACAGCATGTAACTGGATGTCATGTTCTAAGAGTTAAAGTAGCTGAATGCATTCATTATCAGGAGACTTCACATTGTGTGTAGCATTTACATATATATAAAAAGCCTGTAGTATGCCTCATATTACAGACTCCATTGTTGTACTTTTAGACTTGATGAGTGGAGTTTAGTTACTTTAGAGAAAGTGTGCTCTGGTACTTTACTATATGGAATTATCTGTGCATATGCATTTTTAGCAACCATATGCCGAGCAGCTGGGAAGCGGCACCATCGCATAACAGCAAGAGGCTTACATGCTACCAATCAGAGGTGGCAGACAGATGTTTTTCCTTTTTATGTATGAAAGTTTCTCCAAGCATGCAGCCAGCTGTTTTATTAGTCTTTGCAACAAGATTGTGAAGAGAAAAAAAAAAAAGAAAGAAGTGACCGAATGTGCATTTTGGGCCTATGCGTTAATCATCACTCTTGTTTACACTGCTATCAATTCACACCTTCATGTGTTGTGCTTAGATATCTACCCTCTTACTTTTTCAGTTGAAATCAAAAGACACTTAGAGAGATTTATTCATCTTTCTAGAGGAAACATACTGTAAATCAGACTCGGAGAGAGGAGGAGAAAGGGAGAGAGAGCTACATCTGTAACACATGTTAATGGATTTTGGCATATCTTTGAACTTATGACTTCTCTCCCACTTGGTGAAAGATGGAAAAGGAAAAAAAAAGTAGCTTGCTTCAGATGATGCTTTTGGCTATAATATTTGTTCCATAGTGAGGATCAGAGAAAGCTAGCCAATAATAGACTCCTTGCTAATTGTGATGTAATGAGAAAAAAAAAACACACATTTATTTACACGCCAATTATTACAGACATTATAATTATAATTTTTGGTTCTCACAAACTAGCATCCAAATAAACCCAGGGCATGAATCCTATGCCTCAACACTTCTGCTCTAGAGACTCCCAATCTGAGCTATTATTCTTTATAAACCACATCACTCCCTGCTGCAACAAAAAATGGTGTGAACAGCCTTTTACCTTTTGACTGAATCATGTTCAAAATCATGTTGATGCTCCAATGACCTTTACTAAATAGAATATTGTCTCTATCATTGCTGCTCTGGTTGCTACACTATAGAACTTTGAAGTGCACACTTCAACACTTGGCATTTACATGCAAATACAGAAATATTAAAAACATATGCTTTATATTAAAAAGAACTGTTCTTCACTGCTCACTGCTAAAGTGGTTCAAATAAAATAATAATAATAAAGGTCATTCAATTTTTTATTTTTCTTTCCAAGTCTCAGGACTTTTATTTTCAAATCTGAACACTGCATGAACAAGGAACGAGAGCCAACATCCCCTCCCTTCTTTTTTTCCTCTATAACTCAATATCTGTGTCAAATAGATCATTAACCCTGCCCCTTTCACTGAACAGTTGGAGTCTGCATGCAGGTTGAGCAGTAAACATGCACACACATTTAAACTAGGTTATAATTCAGTTGGAAATGAGTGAATTTTAGCTGTCATAGCTCAATTACTCGCTGATAATTCATCACAGAATAATGAGACGTCATGGTTAGATAGGATAAGACTTGGTTTGATATGATGTGTATGTAGGTAAACTCTGAAACTGAGTTAAAAAAGCCTGAACAGCATGTAAATGACACTGAGACTTAGATGCACATTGTAGAAGGCTGAAATCATTAAAGATTGAACAAAAAGCCACACAACTCAAGGCAGAAAAAGAAGTTGAAGCTAAATGTTCAAATAAAAGAAGAACTGAAGCCATTTGGTTATAGATTTGACACCATTGAACTTTAATGTCTAGATCAAGAGCTTTTACAGCTATAAGATTACATTTGTGTTGCATAACAGACATTTTAATAAACAAGTGACCTAGCTTTACTGCAGTTAATGTATTGTAGGGAAGTTAATATACAAGACATATTCAAAAACATCCTACCTTAATTCATGAAAAAAAGAATAACAGACAAATAAATAAACAAATAAATAAATGAATTAATGAATGAATGAATGAATGAATGAATGAATGAATGAATGAATGAATGAATAAATACTAGGACAGCTTTTTTCATCTTCATATTATATCCAAGTTATGAAATGAGTTATCCTTGCACAATGCTGAAACAATTTTCTCTTTCCAGGATGTTCAAGCAGGAACCTAAATAGACTTCAGTTATTTCAAAATGCTGCAGCCAGGGTCCTAACTAAACTGAGACATTATTTCCAAAAGCTATACTGACTAAGTAAGTTTTCAGCCTGTGTCTGAGTCTTGAACATTATCTGGAAGATTATTCCAGAGCTGGGGGCCCTTGTAAGAAAAGGTTCTTTCTCCTGCTACAGCCTTCTTCTGGGAACTAGTAGGAAGACAGCATCCTGTAATCTGACTGATCTTGATGGCTCATAATGGGTGATTAGGTCTTGCAAGTACTCAGGAGCAAGCCCATGTAGGGCTTTCTATTCAAGTAATTTTATAATCAATACAGAATTTGACCAGAGGCCAGTGCAGTGCTGATAAGATTGGACTGATGTGGTCAAACGTTCTAGGTTTAGTTACGGACTGCAGATCCAGGGATTCATGGGCATAGGGAATTATGGTAAACTGGGATGTTGGGATGTTAGAATTATAGAAATTTAGACAGGCCCTAATTAGCTGCTACATCAAATGAACATTACTTCAGTACACCTCAGTATTGTTATTCTGCCTTCCAGTTTGTTCTCATTTGGAGAATGTGATAAGAACAGTGTATCATTATCTAAATTAAGTTTTACGTCATTTAATCTACTGAAACTGTCATTCTATTAGCAGATTATTAAATGGGTTAAGATAAATCATAAAATGTGTTAAGACCCTTTCAGCAGATGGAATGACCTGGATTTCTGCATTATTTTTGTTCTTATTTATTAAAACATAGTGTATGAGCATTTGGATAAAACATCCTCTGTTGTCTATATAACATGTTTTTATAACATGTGGAATCTGAATTTTAACAATCCCTTATTATTTTGACAAATAGATCAATTAGAATAGAATATGTTCACATATACACCTCAGTCAGAATGGACTGACCTGATGGGGTCAATAAGAGTACACTTTCCAAAGTCATGCCTTTTGTGCTCGTTCGCAACAGAGTAGCATCAATACTGAATGTACACTCTGATCACACTTGAAATGTTTTTGTAGACTTTTCTATCTTGGTTTGTCTCTATAACATAAACGTTTTCTGAAAGTTCTTTGCATCAAGGTTTGGTTCCTTAATATCTAGTCCCTCTTCAGATTTGTCAGGAACCAGGTATTTTGTGCCTTTATTTAAGAATACATGTGAAACCCACATTTCTAACCTCTTCTTAATGGAAACACCTTTTGACAATTATCTCCTGAAGAAGTCATTAGCTCAGATGTTTGCTTACTTTTTCTTGCCTGCACTGGTGTTTACTCTTTATGCTCTATAATATACATGAACAGTATATCCGTTACAATGTGGTTGGTGACCGATAACAGCCAGACCGTATTTTTAGTAATCAATGAAGAATCCATGTGGTTGTGAAATAATTTACCCTTTTCTTGCAAATGTAAGTGAAATAATCACAGATTATTCTCACAACCGTCTCCAATTGTGAAATTCTAAATATTTGGACATGACTTCCCTTGCTGAGATTTAATTTTTGCCGTGTGAATATTCAAAGCAACATTATGCAAATTTTCTGACCAGTATCCACCTTGTGAAGGGCCTGATTTAGCCTAAATACACTTAGCATCCAAGTGCAAATAGGACACTGTGAATCCTTTGCCAAATGCCATTTTAACAATTTATTAAATGGGTAGAAATGTGTAGCCACAAATTCTTTATAATGTCTTTTAAAGGCTATAACTGTCAATCTGTTCACATTCCAGAGAGATTTTTGTGCCAAGGCTAGATCTCATATATATACACAAATATATGGATGCCCATAATTTAGACTGGAAAGCCTTGGCCTCTGCCTGTCTGTGTGTGTGGTGGGGGTAGTACTAACCTTCTGGGAGTTTTGCTCAGATTTTTTTTATCTCTCTATATTTGGACATATGTCTAGCCATCTTCTCATTCTTATGATCTTTGCATTGCCTCTATTTTTAATTGGCTAATAGACCTAATTTACTAGACACACTGGTCTTCATAAGTCATTCTCCAAACTGCACCTCTCACATCCTCAGACATGTTTTCACTAAGCCTAAGCCTAGTCAATTTCAGTAGCAGAAGCAATTTTGAAGTAGTCCCTAGGAGAACCCTATATGTTGACCAGCTAGCCTATAGAAAACCAAGAAACAGAACAGTTTTGTTAAGTTTCTGTAATGATATATTGCATGTGATCATGCGTGAATCTCTTCAAGTCATCAGCACACCTGCCAAGGGACTGTGGATGGAAATGAGCTTTTCAGCTTAGGCTGGCAAAACACCGTTTTCTCACCTCATGAGACTAATGCTATTTGTGTGGTGTGTCTGGCAAAAGAAGCACCATCAATTAAAATTAAATTAAAATCTAAACAATGAACTGCAGCTGCACACCCTGGTGGAAAGCCACTTCTGTCATTCCTCTTTCCCCATCACCCCAATGTATTGCTGTGTTCGTGCCCTCCATCAGTCCACGAGTCTTAATTATCCCATTCTGATGACACCACCAGTCAAATACAAAAATTCCTGTACAATTGACCATGTGTGGCACTGGCATGTATGATTATTCCCACAGCATTTGTACATTATCATACTAGTTTATAGAAAGCAGAATTACTGCCAGTGAACTCTATTGTGTTCCTGATCTTTCTGTTGAGGTTCAGTGGGTTCTCAAACTTGACAGACATTTTGTGTCTCCTAGATAATTTTTCAGAGAAAAAATTTAAACTATAAATGATACTTCATGAATATTGTATTGAACATTTTTAAACATAGCAAAATATTAACTACATGATTGCCTGCCCACCATTATCGTTGTATCACTGTTGGTGGTCAGTGTAGTCAGGCGTTTACATGGCATTCAACACAGAATTCCAGATAGAGAACCATGATAGTTATCTGCACAGAACACGTGTCCACTGTTCTAGTCTGCTTTGATCACTCAATCCGACACTTGACATTGTGCTTGGTGTTGTAAGGCTTACAGCAGCTCAGCTGTGGAAATTCAGGCAATGCACCAATTTCATTGACTTATTTGCTTATGCAAAGCCAGATGAAAAATGAAAACAAAATGAAACAATTTGAAGAGAGATTTCTTTTTATTTAATAAAGAGGATTACAAAGCAACTACTGTAACCTAAACCTAATTCCTTACTCTAACTCTCGTCTTGACCACAGTGTAAATTTGCGTTGTGAGTCTAAATCTCTTGGGTGGAGCGTCACAGAATCCAAGGTGTCTGAAATCCAGTGTGATGTTTCCACAGTCTGCAGTATTTTAGGGTGCCGTGTCATCTGCTGGAGTTGGTCTGCCATGTTTCATGCAGTCCCAATAGTCATTGGTGATTTTAGAGCAGTTCATATCTGCTGACAAGCTTTTTAGAGATGTTTTCTTTTTGCAGCAGGAAGCCAATACCAAACATGAAAACCGACCTTGACATTATTACGCTTGATTGGCCTGCCAACTGTCCAGACCTGAACCCCATATCTGTCTTTATGTCAAGAAGAAAATGAGACCCAACCAACCCAGCAATACTAATGAGCTGAAGGCCAGAATCAAAGCAACCTGGGCGTCAATAATACTTCATATCTCAGCAAGTTGATGCACACTACATTGATATAGTAATTTCTGGTAAAGGAGCCCTAATCTATTAATTTGCGTATAAATGAACATGGCTATTTGTGTATTGTATATCCTTTTCTGCTTGATCTAATATGAGAAACTGTATATTATATTTTACTTGTCATGCAATATATATATATATAAATTTTTCAAAAACTTTTCCATGCTGTTTGAATTTTTTGAGATGCATAACTATGTATACAGAATATCTTAAACTCATGTTTATCAAATGTTTGGAAGTATTTAAAAGGATGTGGAATCTGATTCTTGAAATGCAATATCCCATACCTTTCAGCAAGAATTTCAACAATATCATGACCAATATGCTCAATGTGAACATTTTTGGGAAGTATATGGAGGAAAATGTGTAGAAAGTAATTAATTAATATTTCTATATATATTTGATACAATGGTATGAGGCAGACCAAAGCGGAACCTACAGAAATGTTGATAGACACTCTTAATTGTCTTTTTAGTATTATTATTATTATTATTATTATTATTATTATTATTATTATTATTATTATTATTATTATTATTATTATTATTATATTGTTGGTGTGCGTCAGTGAACATTACAAAAGCAATATTTGAACAGTTATTTCTTACTGCCCTTGAATTAGACTGATCCTGCCCTTCCAACTTAACAGTTCTGTTATAGCTTGCACTTTGCCCTTCTTGTTTCAGTTGGTTGTCTAACCCATTTTCACAGACCAAACAGTAACTTCTCCCAGGTATAAATTACTGATTGTTCACTCTGTCTTTCGACACCTCCGTAGGAACCACTTACCAAGACTTCCTGACTGTCCATCACTGGCCATGCCTCAAGTCAGCCCAGACTGTTTTAGAGAAATGGGTCAATCCTAATATCACTCAGCAAACTTTATTTTCCTTCTGGACAACCCCTAGGCCAGGAAGGTAATAAACAAGGACTTCATGTCTTCACATGATAGAAGAGATGATGTTTTGTTTTCTAGAGAGTTACTACAGAGATAACCTGTGTTCTTCCAGGATCTTTGATTTTCCTGTCAACTGCACAAGCCTCACTTGGGCATTCGTTTTGCTGTGTGAATGTGCATATATATGGGTATAGATGTAGCTTGTTGGCATGCAAGGGCAAGCATGAGCCTGTCTGTTTGAAGGCTTGATTGATGTTGTTTGATAGTCTGTGATCAAATTTCAAGCCATTTCAGAGCAGAACTCTGTCGACGCCAAGAGGAAGAATCATGTCACAGGAGCTAGGTATGAAAGCGGAACCAATCTGTCCTAAGCACAAATCCGTTCAACCCACCACTGCTCATCAAAATTACCCCCTGCAGATGCAAATGCAAATTTCCATATGAAAAAAGAAGAGAAGAAATTGTAAATTGTTGTTTGGCAGACTTTAGTAGATTTAAACACATGGTTTTCATGTTAACAGAAACGTGCTGCCATGCAAACATAATACCAAAAATTATAGATAGCCAGCAGGCCATCCTGTTTATAACCACTTTAGATTATAATATTCCTCCTCCTCAACATCATATTAAAGACTTTGTCAGAATGTTGCATGATGTTCTCTATCAGGAATTCAGGCTCTCACTTAATGCAAAAATTTGCAGAACAAACATGCTTACCTTGTTGTCTATTGCCAGGTTTCCATTTAAATGTTTTGCAAATATTTAGCACAAATAAAAAATTTAGGCAGAAATAATTAATGTTTCCAGCCACTACAGTTATGTTATAAACTTTAGTTGACGTAGGCTATAATGATTGAGAGTGACTTTGCAACAACCAAAAGTATTTAACTCGGCTTTTTATCTTTTTATGGCTATGTTTACAGTTCAGAGATGCCAGAAAGGATGAGCAGTGGCCCACCTAATGAAGCCACCCTGATGACATCCACTGTACATGGGAGAACAAGGCAGCAGAAACCTCTGCAAAGCGATTTTCCAGACAAATTTCGGACTCAGTATTTACAACGTCAAAGCAACTCTGAAAAGCTATGTGTCATGAGTGACCATCCGTAGGGCCAGTCATTTCCAATCACCAGTCACCCATGCCAACTGCTAAGAGAATCATGTGATTTCTGGCTTCATATATAAAAAAATTTACATTGCTACCCTGTCATAGTGTAAATAATCTTTTTGCATTTCTTTTTCTCCTCTTCACAATTCACAATAAATTGGTGGATGGAAAAACAACTTATGAGTTTGTTACTCTCTCTCTCTCTCCCCCCACTCTCTTTCTTTCTCTGCTGTCAGTACAGATCGTGCCAGATGCTAGACCAGGCTGTTGCTCAGACTGGTGAGAAGAAGGAATGTCAGCTCTCTGCATTTCACCAGTTTGCTAATCGTCTCAAATGCTTTCTGTCACCTAATTATGCTTCTATCAAAGTAATGAATGTTTTCTGTCCTCTCACTCGTAGCATCACTTTTCACATTTTCATTTTCATACCTCTGCACACACTCAGCTGAGAAAAAAAAAATGTATGCATTGTGGCCTTACAAAGCTTACATGAGCATTGTGAATTGTAGAGATGAAACAAACCAGTGTGAAAGCACGAGTACATGACTTCATTTACTGTTCAATTGTAAAGACAATAAATAAGAAATGTCCTTAAACCAAGTTCACTGAAAGGCTCTATTCCTTTTTGTCATATCTAGATTGTATCCCGATTGATTGTTGATCAATCTGGATACAAAAAAAAAAACAAAAAAAAAAAAAACATGGAACACAGTGAATTGGATTTTTGCAAATTGAATCCAAGCCACATTTGAAATGCAATAATATTTCATCTGAATTTGTACAGATATGTCTCAGTCTGGCAACTCTGGCCACTCTCATTTTAACGTGTTGCAACACAGCAAACAATAATCACATCAAATCCAAACTGATGGAAGTGTGGGCATCCAATAAGAATTCCAAAGGCTATGTAACCAGTGCTATTACGTACTAGTAGTCGCTGACATCACTTGTAGTCTGAGATCGTCATAACTACAACTCATGCAAACAGGTTTGCAATGTTCAGACATGCAAATATGATCTGATATTTTTTCAAATAGCAGTGTGGACATCCTGAATGTGAAGGCTGTTTTTTTTTTCTTTATCTTTGTGGCTCCCACGACAGCTATGGATTTTAACTCATATTTACATCACTGGCATTAAGAGAATTCACCTTTTGACCTCCTAGTGATAGACAGCTGTACATGTGCATTTGTTGACAAAAGGACATGAAAGAACCATGTTGACTATTATTACAAGTTTTTTGCAAAAATATTTTTTTTTGCTTGTTATCTGGTGTCATACAGATACATAGTTCAGTTGTAGCTTTCCATGGCTGGAGTATGCAGAGGTGTCATTCTCCATATTACAAGTCAGTGTACCTTCATTCCTGATCATGTGTACCTTCTTCCTTGATGCGTAAACCTTTGAGATGCTCAAAATAACCTTTTTTTTTTTTTTTCTGTCCAGCAAGGGAGATATCACATTTATAATCAAAAGCACAAGAAAAGATTACTGTAAGCACAAATGGGTGACAATGTTAAGAAAAATGTGAATAAATTAATGGTGAAACATAACAAGTGATTCTAGACAGGTGTACTGCATTATACAATTAATCAGTTAACATCCTACCTCACTCTGTAGCATCAATTAAAAAATGTTGAGCAGTCCCAGTGCATCTAGAGCTTTAGTTGCAAAGCACTAAACCATCTAGTGTCAGGAACAGTGACTTAAGCATCTGCATTTAGATATATGGGAAAGACATCAGTAAACATGGCTGAAAATTGTGACTGAAAGTGCACCTTCAATCCTTAATCCTGTGATTAATGTGGGATTAAGAGTGGTCTCTACCACCATGAAAATGCGCCCATCCACACTGTTCAATCCAGTTGAACACCTATGGAATTCTTCAGGCTCATGTGTTGGACAGTGTTTTCCACTACTATCATCAAAACACCAACTCAAGAAATAGTCATTGGATGCTTGGTGTTCCAAACCTCCAGCACCTCCAGTATCTCTGTCATTATGCTTTTAAAAGAGTTATAGGATGTAAAATAATAGTTATTTAAATAATAGCATAGTTAAATAATAAGAGTCATGATAAGAAACAATAAAACATGGAAGTGACATACCATCACTGTTTGTGTTGTTGTGTCCTCCTTCAACATGACAAAGAGAGTTAGAAAATAGGCCAATTTCAACCCACCTAGGCCATTGCATAAATGATATATCATTATATATAATTATCATTATTTTTACATAAACCCACTGGTGAAAGCATTAGTCAAAGCAGTGAAAATATGGTGTTGTAGATACGAGAGAGCAGTACATCACCACAAGACCCTGTGAGCTATGGTTATACAGGTTGTTACATGAGCCTGACCTTGTGATTGCAGCTCTCCTTTACTTGTGTAGAAGCAGTGCTTAAAGTTGGCACACAGAGAAATCTGGGGAGAACAAAAGCAATCTATGCTAGGCTAAACCTAAAATACTTAATTAATGCAATTAATGACACTTTCAAGACTGAAATGTGTACATATATTGTGTGCCGACTGGCCACTGTTGAAATCCTTCTTATAACTTCTGTGAACGAGTAAATCTAAGCTGCTTTAAGCCCAGTCCATACAGTATCATACATCAACCTACAGACATAATACACATATCATAACAAACAACAAGATTTAGTCTGTCTAACCATTTTAGAATCATTATCACAAATTCACTTGTTTCCAACCGAAATGCCAAAGGAGCTTCCAGTGTATGTTTACTGCTCTGTCCATGTGTACATGCAGACTCTGACTGATCATTGAGAGGGGGTGGGGCTAATGACATCACTGACACAGATATTGGGTTACAGAAGACAAGAAGAAGGAAAGGACTTTATGTTTTCTGTCGTTGCTCACACAATGTTCAAATTTCAGAATAAAACATTGATAATACTAATAAATACATAAATAACAAAAATAAAAAATAATAGGACATTCAGTTTTTGTTTTATATATTTGGACCACTGTCATATTTTGAAGAATATATTATAGTAAGTATCCTTGTAAGTCTAATCATTACAAATAACCCATAATTATTCTGGCATTTTCAGCTCAAAACCACTTTGAAAATGTGCTCTGAGATGGGGTGGCTTTTAGTACTTTGAAGCCAAAACAAAACACAATTTTCTGATCAAGATATGGTCAAATTCTGGACAAATTAATATTAACAGCTCAAATGAAGACATATTTGAGGAGCCTAGGATCACCTGAATATTACAGTATCTGACATTTGTGGGAGTGTTCTTGTGATTAATAAAAAAGCCACAAACACTTTGTGGGGCAGAATGAGATTTACTGATGTTTATTTTTATTTTATTTATTTATTTATTTATTTATTTATTTATTTATTTATTTTTGTGCATGTTCAAAAAACAAACAAAAAAAAACTGTTAATCCTCAGTTTCTCCTAGATATACCACATCCTGATATCATTATGGAACCAAGACTATTGGTAATGTAAGAACCAAATGTCTCTCTTACTCTTTTTTGTCTTTTCTTGCCATTTCTCTCCTCTCTTCTCCTGCCCCCCTCCCTGCCTTGCTGACAATTGACTTGTATTTATTTGTTCTTGATATTGTTATGATGGACACAGTGGGTGTTTCCTATAATGAATAATAATCACCTCCAAAAAGACTGACACCTACACACACAGACACGCATCAGCATAGTGTTATTCTCACTCTGGCACTTCCTGAATGTAATTGCATGTCTTGTAGAGAGCAGACAATATGCTCCAGTGATGCTAAGTAAATATTAACCGAACACAAACGTGCACAAAACACTCACTGCACTCACAAACATAAACAAGTTGTGTGCTACTGTGCACTCTACTTTTAGTGGAAGTGATCAAAACTAAAAATACCAGGGCAAACCCTGTGTGTATGGAGATGAGGAGTTTCTCCTTACACCCTTGGATGCAGAAAAAAAGAACACAAAAAATGAACTGTGACTGTAATAATAATTATTTCTCTAATAAAACATAAATGTTCTGAGCTTTGGGATTTCACTCAGATCCATTTCATTTATGCAGCTGAGCTTAATGTACAGTTCCACCTACTGCACTAACTGCTGCTGTTTCTACTAGCTTGAATTAGTATTTCATTAATTTGTGTTTAATGAACACACTCAATCATTTTATTACAACTGTAAATGTTTTACTAATTGGAAAACAAAGGAATCAGTGTATATTCCCAGGATGTGTGATTATGGGAGATGTGCCTGATTTTGCATGCAAAGACACTGTCCATTCACAGGGATGTCCAGATGATCTGTCGAATGCATCATGAAAACATAGTCTTTTGAGGCCTTTATCTAAACACACCCCTTTCATTCATCAGTAATCTTGTGTTTCCATTATACTGAGAATAGAAACACTAGTGTTGTAAACCTAGATTTTAATACATTGCATTAAACCATGCAATGCTACTATCTGTATATTGCTCTGTTTACTACTCCAAATAGCACAAATAGCTACACCCTGAAGGAAGTGTCATATAGCAATTCCATTACAAAGAAGGAAGATACCGGGAACAATAAATGATTAAAATTTGACACTGATATGGGCAATATTTATTGAGCTACACATACTGAATTAGTATCTCTCAGTATGGCGTAGGGTATAATGCAACATGACAGGCATCAGCAACAATGTGGAGTTTTAGAGATTCCTAATGGTGTCCTGTGATAATCCATCCAATGCACCTTGAATATTCTAACTCATTTCCTGCAGTGTGTCCAATAGCATCCCACCCATTTTCATTCAGAGAAGGAAGGACCACTGGTTGTAGTGTTGGGCTGTCACATTGCCCAAAATGAAGACCAAAGGTGACCTGGTATTATATCAAATTGCACCCCACACCATGACATCATGTTGCCTCTCAGATACTCACAGACATGTGTCCACCAGAACAAAAGTGATCAACTGCTGTCGTTCGACATCATTCAGTCATGCATTACAATCAGTAATATTTTTTTTTTCTGGGTGCAACTCTTGGCGATGAGTGTATTAAATATGAGGACATAATATTTACACATTACACATTTATTCCTTGTCGAATATTTTGGTGGCAGTAAATGCTGTTGTTGGCAGTTAATTCTAACACACTACAATAACACTGAACTACCTGAGCACCCTTCTTGGCTAATATGTCAAGAAGGTACAGATATATTCAGAATGAACAAATATATCATTCATCTGGGGTAATTTTTTATTACACTATCACAACTTTACTGGATATTTTACAGGACATTTGGCTTCACCATCAAAAATATAAATAGAGGCGTGGTAGAGAACCACATCTAGCCAGCTAACTAACTGTAATAATGAAGTAATCACACCTGTTAACTCACCGTAACATGACGTTCACAGTCATTTAGCCACCATGGGCAGAATTATTAAATAGATAAATAAAACTTCTTGTTACAAAACTTGTACTTGCTGCAGGACACTAAATAGAACTAATGGTCACTGAGAGCTTGACTACAAAGATGGGTTGTCTACGTTATGTGAGTCAACCATAGTTGATACCGTCTGCTGTCACTGTTATTTTGTAAGGTCTTAAGAAAACTTTTAAAACATTGGTTCTAAAACATATTCAGCTTTTTAATGTTTCCATCAAATCAGTCACCATGTGATTTGCCTAGGTCACACTGTCCATCTCATTGGTAGATTGCTGGAAAGAAGCTTGCTGTGCAATCAAATTATTCTTGAGCGACTAATTTTCCCCACTGGTACTGTTTCTTGTAAGGTGGTATAATTTGTATGTTTTGTGGTATGATCTCTTTGGAAATGACGTGTTCTATTTTTCTTTAGTACTGGTCATCAACTGAAACTAGACCCATAGTTCCTGTAGCCGACAAGGTCAATAAAAAATGCTCACTTCAGAATGAGAAAAATGGCTAATGCTTAATGCCAAAACATCTAGGCAATACGTCTGGCAATAATCTGTTAGATGTATGAAAGTGAAAGGCTGTATACGGCCCATGGGCTGGAGGTTCCTCATCTTTGCATTAGAACCAGGCAGATCATTCCATTCTCTAAGCCTAGCTTCCCACAAACACATAAATACATAATCACGTACATACACAAGCACACATAAAGAAGCTTTTTGACTCCGTTTTTTCTCTTTTCCAAATATCCTTCAAGTAAGTTGTGAATTGTGGATTTGTGTGAGTTGTGAATTCAATCCTTGTTATCTTTACTATGTCTGAGGAATTTGGTCTTCCCAACTGTTATAGCTCTCTTGCTATTCACACCACCATGCAAGTATAAAACCTGTGTCTGAATAACCTATGTGAATAGAAAGATCAGATTCATGACAATTTTACTGCACATCTGAATTCAGCCTGACACACATTTAGCAATAAATATTAGAATCACAGTGTTGTGTTCTGCAGTGTTGCTGTATGATGTACAGTGTGTTGGGCCTTCTCCTGCCATTTCAAAGCCTGTCCTCTGTTAAGACTTGGAAAACGGCTTCAGCTTGACGGAATTTCAGCCTCCCCTTGGCTGTGTCTGATGCTTCAGGAACACTAAATCACATTTGCTCTGCTTTAATAATTGATTACATGGGAACATATTTGATTTTCTCCCTTTTCGCCTGAGTCCTGTAAATTAAGACTTGCCAGGAATACGCAGAGGAAGGAGCCTTAATGCACCATGCAGACAGCTTTGTGTGCTAGTCTCCAAAGCATTCTGTTAATTCCTGTTGGTATTAAATAAGAAAAGGGTTGATTCCTCTTAATCCATTATTAGAGATGAGCAATTCCAATAATGGTAATAGTGGGAATGCTTTCATATGGCTTTTAATGGATGTTATTAGCAGGGGACACATGTAGAGAACAAGAGGACTATTACAATTGTTCCAGTTTTCCATTTGTCTGAGATGAGGCAAGGAACCAAGAATGAATCTGACTGTAAAAGCATGACATAGAATGGCCACGAATGCAGTGTATTAAGATCAGTGTCATCAGTCCACAGTTTGGGAGCTACTTACATTGTTCCACAACTCTGAACTTTCAGCTTGCATTAGGATTGATGGACTAATTGAGAAGTTGCTCAAAGTTTAAACATGTATGCGGGGTGAACTCTGCAGCATGTCATCTATATCAGGCTTGTGGGATGTCACAAATGTCAGTGTTTAATTCTGGGAATGCTGTGAGCTCAGAGAGGACTTCACTTGGCTCCTTTAATTAAGTTCAAATATGACAAGGTCATTAACAATGTTTATATGGTAATGCAAGGCTGAAATAGTGTTTTTTTTTTTCTTTTTTTTTTTTTTTTTTCTTAAGGCAAGACATTGTGGGCAGTTTGAAGAATGTTGCTGATCTCAGCACTGAACGTTACCTGGGCTGACAAAGCAGAGAGTCTGCATCAGTAAGCGAAATGTTAAACAGGGCTAAAGCAACATTTACTGTATATGCAGGCACTGTGTAGCGTTTGGGTATGATACAGCTTTTTTTTTTTTTTTTAAGAATATCTCTGGACATAATTATGAAGGCATTCTCAAGGCAATATTTGATCACTTGTATAAAAAAAATGATCTACAGATATTTTCTGAGAAACATTTGTGATTCATATAACATAACAATTCTATACCTGATATCTGCACTTTGCAGACAGTTACATGCTGTTTTATAGTCTTCATGTCTCAGAATCAGAGTAAAAATGATTTTATGTGTTTTTTATGGGTTTAAGTCAACTTTGGCTCAATATGTTTGGGTGGTCAACCACTCATAAGGTACCACAGGTATTATACTGTTATATCAGACTTCAGCACTTCCAGGCATTGATATAGACAGCCTACTCTGATTACTCTGATTGGAGAAAGCTATACTGAAAAGAACAGGTTTTTCATTGCATGTGCAGCATTTTGTTTTTTGTTTAGACAAAGATGAGTTTCTTCATACTTTAGTTAGCTTCATTTCACCCTTTGAATGGTCAGGACCACACATGCAGTTATTATGTGGGTGGTGGGTCATTCTCAGAACTGCAGTGACGCTGAGAATAGTCCACCAACTAGGAATATCAAGCTGACAATGTCTTGTGGGCAGCATCCTGTGAGCATTGATGAAGGACTGGAGGATGACCAACACAAACTGTGCAGAAATAGATGAACTTCTGTCCCTGACTTTAAATCTACAAGATGGAGCAACTAGGTAGGAGTGTCTAATAGAGTGAAAAGTGAGTACACATAGTGTATAAAATATCCAGCAGCGCTGCTGTATCTGATCCACTCATGCAAGTGCAACACAGACTAATAAACCACCACCATGTTAGTGTCACCGAAGCTCTGAAAATAGCCCATCATCCATATAACTGAAATTATCATTCTGTAATTATAGAGCTGCAAATTTCAAAAAGTTTCCATCAAGAGTCCTAGTCAACTGAAAATCCCTAGAGTCTTCTCAAAGGGTTGAGAAGCACAGAATCCAACGTGTCTGAAGTCAAGTGTAAAATATTTGCAGTTCGTGATGGTTTAGGGTGCCTACGATAAGATACTGGATATCTGCAATTTATGAGCTATGAGCCAAACTGAGCAACATTAAATATAAAATTCACTTTACATATGATGAATATAAAAGTCATTGTCAGTGTAACAGATGTAGTGCTAAGTAATATTAGAGCTTGTCCATTAATCTATTCAGTAGTGTAAAGAGCACTCAGGATTAAAATTGTATAAAAAAAAGCATAAATGAAGCTTTTTTTCATATCATATAATGTGTATGTATATATATATATATATTGAGCAGGCCTCAATGGGTGGACTTATATTGTGGTGTAAGTTAAATATTTTGAATAAAGTGGACAGTGTGTGTAATTTAGGAAGAATCACAAACATCTGACCTTGCCAATGTCATCTTTTGTTACACTTTAACAGCAACAGCTAATGATCTACCCAACTTCTGGCCTTGCCTCTACCCCATTGCTCTCGAATAAGGCAGTGTCCTGCATTGCTTCATTCATCACAAAACACCTTTTAACTCAAAGACACAGTGAAAGTGGAAGCACATATCTGTTATGATGAAGTAGGGCACTTACGCTAAGTCACTTACGTGATGCGGCCTGTACCCTATGGCTGAGCTGTGGCTGGTGGACAGTTAATGCAGGGCAGGATATTGATGATTGCTCTTCGTGCTCAAAGCTCTGGTTACCTCCCTCTTCGCACTCATCCTTTTCCTCTGCTGGCTCCATGGCCTGACAAATCCCATCCTTGGGAGGAGGGACAGCAGAACCAGTCTCGCGCTTAAGCAGGCGTAAGTCAAACTGCCAGTGCAGGACATGCTTTAATTGCGACCAAGTCCAACAAATCAACACAAATGGCCTTGCGGTGCCGGCGAGGTGAGAGACACGTCTTTGACTGGGTGTTGACTCACCTCTAAACACAAGTCCAACTTCAGCAGTACGTGTCTCTCCTGTTTCCCTACTGCATGGTGAATATTTAACTTGATTACAATTGCCAATAGGCCTTCAGGTAGACACCTGGGCATGCCATAGATCTTCCTGAGAAGAAGCCAATAGAAGAAACATGCTGCCCAGGACAGTGAACACAATTTCTGCACTGTTAGTCTTCTGCTGTACCCATTCACATCTGTCTCTTTTCACTTTTGTGCTCTGTGTCATTCTTCTTTTTCCAACGGGAAATTGACTGGATAACTGATCCTTCACCTAAAAAAACAAAACAACAAAAAGTAGCTGTGCAGAGGTGGCATATTTACAGTGTAATATCTGCTAATGCATTTTGTTCTACTATTAGCCATTTTGCTAAACATTCGCATTGTTCCTCCTTAATTGAAGGCAATCCGTTTCAGAGATCGAGTCTGGTTAATATGACAAAATGAGACACAAATTGAGAATAATATCTTACCTCATGAAATTAAAGCTGAAATACATTCTGATTAGTCTCAGGCTCGGCTTGGATTTGATAATGCCTGCGATTTATCTGGCCTCGTGAGGAAACACTAATGATGAAAAACATCAGTCACAGCAGCCTTCAACGGGAGAATTGGGTTAACTCAGGAGTTTGCCTACAATGAACAGTGGGTCAGGAAGGCTGGAGAGCTGGTGCGTAATTTTTGTTTTGACAGGAACCCAAAATTGCTTTAATGGCTCTGTGATTAGTTTATGAAGTCAGAAAATTGGTGTAATGTTGCAAAGTCATCTTTTGTACTTCATATCTTCATATTTACACTTCTTTTAAAGAACAAATGCTTTTCCAAACAACCATACTTGAACTTTGTATTTAAAAAAAAAATCATCTCTAGTGATGTCAAAAATATCAAAAAATAAAATCCAGAAAATCACTTTGTGATACTAGACTTCCATACACACCTTACTAAGCAGCTGAGGAGTTGCTCAAGGGCACTTCACTCACGTGCTACCAGTTACAGGGATTCAAACCGGCAACCTTCTTGTCACAGTCTAGGTTCTCTTACCACCAAGCCACGGCTGTAGTAGCAATGCTGTTGCCCCACAACAAGAAGGACCTTGGTTTGATCCCCGGGTGAGGTGACCTGGGAAATTTCTGTGTGGAGTTTGCATGTTCTCCCTGTGTTTGTATGGATTTCCTCCAGGTACTTCGGTTTCCAAAGTACAGTCCAAAGACGTGCAGTAGGTGAATTGGTGACTCTAAAGTGGCCCTTAGTGTGTGTGTGTGAGCCCTATGATGGAGTAGCACCTTGTCTAGGGTTGTTTCCTGCCCTTGCGCTCAGAGTTGCCGGCTGGGCACCAGCTCCCCCGTGACCCTATTCAGGAATAAGCGGTACAGAAAATGGATGGTGATTTTCTGAATTTTATATTTGATATTCCATATCTCACTGTTAAAATTAACCTACCCTAAAATTATACTCAACTCAATGGCCTAGAGTCTGAAGGAAAAGTTGAGACACACAGAACCCAAGGTGTATGATGTCGAGTGTGTCTTTTGTTAGTGCATCAAAAAAAATAGATATAGAATATTGTTTAAATGTTCATACAAAAAGTTAGATTTATATTCATCACATGTAAAGTGACATTTCATACCCTCTTTTGCTGTTAATCATAATTAAATTATGAGTAAACTTTTTTCCAATATTTTCATTTTTTTAGATGTACTAGTATTTCTTGTGTAATATTTTACTGACGGATATACTGTATGGTAGTTTACTTTTTTTGAAATATCATTTTTTACAATATGTTGATGTGTTGAAATGCACTAGTAGATAATGAATAAAAATGCTTTTGACATTGTGTACCATGGTTCCAATCAGCACCAATTAATAATTTCTCAATAATTAGCCTTTTCATATCAAACCACTCTGAAAGAATTTGTTTACCAATTTAACCATTTAAACATTTATGGATTTAAAAAAAAAAAACAAAAAAAAAAACAATAACAACAACAACAAACTTAATTTCCTCTTTAATGGCTATTCCCAAAAGATACAGTAGGTGTAGTATTATTGCATCTTGTAACAAGACTTTTACACAGTGGTAGTATTTGAACATATATTACCTCTGGATAGAGAAGCTTTGACAGCCCTCTATTAGCTGTATGTGGTTTTGGAGGTGACAGGTTGAGAGGGCAATAACCTGGTCCATTTACAAAAGGGTAAAGCTGCTCCCCCACTTCAGCATGCACTGAAAGCGCTTCACTGTTTTTGGTGAAAAGAGAAATCTAGAAAACAGTTTTCTATTTAAACAACTTACTAAATAAACTTTTTCTTCTTGCATACACTACATGTCCAAATGTTTGTGGACACCCCCATAAATTACTGCATGCAGCTGTGCAAATGCAGCCACATTCACACACAGGTTGTCCAAACCCTGGAGTGTGCTGTCAATCAAATAGGGTTCTCTGGAGCAAATAAACATGCACACCATGTCTAATGCCAGATACGAAACACTGGAACATAAAAATAAATTACGACTGAATCAGAATCTGGAGAACTGATCAGCTTCATTGTGAAAAGTTTCTCTTTCTCTGTTTGCATGTAACTTCATATAACCTCAGTGAAAAACAATATTTTCCACTGTAAAAAGGGCAAAGTCAGGGACAAAGACAAGACAGATGTGCTCTCCAGCTTCATCTTTAAAGGGAATGTTATCCTTATTCAGTGTGGCAGTGTGTTGATGAGGCCTTTAAAAGAAATAAAGCACTCCATGCCAGGAGAGGTCAAGAAGAGCCAGCCATCACCCCAGCTCCAATCTCCTGTCCTAATCTCCCTCCAGTTTTCCTGACCTTCTATCAACGATTTGCCCCAAAAAATCATTGGAGTCCAGAGTTTTTGGTAACAGAGTGCAGAAGAACAAAAAGATGCAGAGTGCTGACACCTCAAACTCCTCTCAGGGCTCCACCCTGTCCTCTGCTGCTGAGTGGACAAATAAATAGTATAGGGTCTGTGGGTTAGTGTTAGCCCCCTCCTTGGATCACCACATTATCGTGGTGGAGGGGATTGCATGCCTGAGTGACCTTAGGAGCTGTATTGTCAGTGCCATTAGCCCCTGGTAGTGCAAACTGACCCTAAGTGACAGGTCAGACAAAGTGTGATCCAAACTCTGAAACCCTCATGAACAGTCAGAAAAGGACTCACCCAGAATACGTTCACTGGGGTCTCACCCAGCAGCTAGGCCTGGGGAAGCGGGTCCTTGGCGAGCACTTGGTGGCCAGTTCTTCACCCACTGGGCCCACCTGGGCTCAGCCTGAAGGAGCAACATGGGTCCCCCTTCTCGTGGTCCCACTATCCATAGTAATGGGGGTCTGGTTTGGCCTATGTGTTCTGGTCCTCAGCTACAGAAACTGATTCTTAGGACATGGAATATTACCTCTCTGGTGGGAAAGGAGTCTGAATTGGTGCACAAGGTTGAGCAAAACCAACTAGATATATCTCACCTTGACACATAGTGTGGTACTTTGGAACTATAGAGGGGTTGGACTATATTCTATTATGGAATTGTCCATGAAAGCGGTGTGAGTCAGGAGTAGGCTTACTTGTAACACCCCAGCTCACTGCCTGTGGTGCCTCTGGATTAGCAGACAATGGTGGTGGTTCCTCTTTTTAAGAAGGGGGCCAGAGGTTTGCTTCAACAATAGGGGGATTACTCCTTGGGCTCTCTGGCAAGAACTATGCAGGGTTACTGGAGAAAATAGTTCGGCTGATGGTTGAATCTCCGGTACAAGAGGAACAATGTGGGTTCCATTCTGGCTGTGGAACACTGGACTAGCACTTTACCCTTGCGATGGTCCTTGAGGTGGCATGGGAGTTTGCTCAACTTGTCCATATCAGTTTTGTGGACCTGGAAAAGGCATTAGACTGTGTCCTTTTTGCATCCTGACAAGAGCCATCCAGTACCTGTACAAATGGAGCAGGATCTTGGTTTGTATGGCAGGGAGTAAGTCAGATTGGTTCCCAGGTGGAGTTGGACTTCATCAGGATTGCCCTTTGTCACTGGGACCAGTTTGCAGCTGTGTGTGAAGCAGTTGGTGATGAGAATCAGTGCCTCAAAATCTTAGACCATGGTACTCAGTCAGAAAAGAGTGGAATGCCCTCTCTGTATTGCAAATGAGATCCTGCCTCAAGTAGAGGAGTTTTGTTCAAAAGTGAGGGAAAGATGGAGCGGGAGGTTAATAGGCCGATTGGTACAGCGTTGCAGACTCTGAGCCGGTCTGTTGTGGTGAAGAGGGAGCTAAACCAAAAGGCATTTGGACATCTTGTCCTGATGCCTCCGGCTTGCCACCTTGTGAGGTGTTCCAGGAATGTCTGACTTGGAGGAGGCCCCTGGGGCAAGACCCATGACGGTGGAGAGATTATACCTCTCAGCTGGCCAGTTTGGCATATTTGGGATATTTTTGGGGATAATTTTTATAACCGAACCATAACCCGTCCGTATAAACTTTGTTCCCGACTTGTTTGGAGATCACCATGGTCTTCGTGGTGTTGTTTGGTTAGTGGTGCTTCTTGCATAATGGTGGTGCAGCCTCTGGGGCCTGCACACACACACACACACACACACACACACACACACACACACACACACACACACACACATATATATATATATATATATATATATATATATATATATATATATATATTCGCACACAGCTATTTTTTATTTTTTATTTTAAACATGTAATAAAATATACACTATGTATTATTACATAGTATGCACATCTGTGCAATGGGAATTATCAGTATGATATGATGCACTGTCTTTAGAGTGTTTGCTGACATATTTGTTGTACACAGCTTTGCTTTGGTTGCAGACACTCATTATCATCACTGGTAGGGGTCAGTACACAGGCAGACTGCCACAATCGAGAGAAACCCATAAATACAAATCACACTCACGGCAAAATACACAAGGAAACAGAAATATCCAGGAAAAGGAATAAGAAAAGACTGTGACAAGCATAGAACAGCATGAAAAACTGCAAGATGTTGCAAGGTGCAAAGACAAATTAATTTCTAAAGTGAGTTTAATTTCAATTTCCAGAAGAAATTGGTCAAAGAAACATAAAGGAATCAGTGATTCCAGGATGATATAACATGCTTCCACTGTACAACATGAGATACATTTGGGTATCTTTGCAATCTCATCTGTTTTAGTCCCCTGTTAGCACTTTATTTGTTTGTTTGTTTGTTTGTGTACAGTTGCAAGGAGAAGTGTATGACATTTTACAGGAGAATGTAACATTTTCCACATTTTGAAATACAGGACCATTCTAAAAAAGTAACATAATAATGGTTTGCAGCACAGCATTATTAGAATATTTGACAAATATTTAAATAAACAATAAATAAACATATGACTTGCATTACGTTTTGAAATTCACTTGTGAGAATAAAGGAATAAATGTTTGTTAATGCAAATAGTTGAACTGAAGATTAACTGATGACCCCGCACTTTCCAGCAAGTGCAATGGCTGCGCAGCAATGATGCAAAGGCAGCAGTTTAAGAAAGAGATGCCGTCTGGCATCACATATATCACAGGAAGCATGTACTTTTCTGCATGTACATTTCTCCTAGTGTCAGGAGCATTATATGTGGTGGCAGAGTCCTAACATGGTTTGGGTATCTGGCACTTCCAAACTTGGGAGGAAAATCAGGGTAAGATTTAAAAATACTGAACTGATAATAGTCTAGCTCATAGTCTGAAGGTGTTGGCCTTCACAGTCCCCCATGCTGAAAATCAGTGCAGTAAGATCTAAGGACCAAGAATCACAAAGCTACAAAACTAAAAGAGAATAACTGTCAAATTGCCAAAGTTGGTTTTATTAAGTACTTAACAAGCAGATTGATATGATTATATAATGATATTTTATCAACGTTCTGTTACTGAGTATCTCTATTCAATCTCTACTGATTTATTTACTGATATACATTTTTGGCATGCCAACAATTATGAGAATGGTGTGTATCACCAAACTGTCTTCAAATATCATTATAAAATTATATATTTTACCATATTGCTCACTTCAAAAAAGGGAGCACTTCAATCACACATCCAATCTCAATGAATGAAAGATGTTGAAAATATACTGTATAATTAGTTAAGAAATAATGAATCAACATCAGTCAATGGAAACCAAAATCATCAACCCATAGATGACTGGAAATCATATGCCGAAAATGGCTCATCCAATTTCTGTTAATTACATTATGGTAAATTCAGTATATGGACACCATGTGCCTGTATGTACTCCCTTCCTTGTTCAGGCATTTGTCACACAATTATGAGACCATGGTTAGATAGGCTACATCTTGTAGTTTGTTTATATGTCTGTAGGTTACTGTGACGCTGAGTTATGAAGTCTAGACAACAACATGTACCTGCCCTTAAGTGCAGATCTAAGGTCTAAGGGTTAGTCACTAAATCATCTGAAATGTTACTTGTTCTCCGTGTTGTTGACAGGCAGGTAATTTGTGATCATAAATGATTAAAAACATGCACTCCAAAGACGTACGTTATCAAGCATGTATACAGGTGATAAAACATCATGTACACTGCTTGCATCTGACTGAGTCTGTGTGTGGGTGTGTGTTTGTGTTTATGCATGAGTGTGAGTGCAGGGTGTGCATGAGACAAAGCCTAATTTAAAAAAAAAAAAAAAAAAAAAAAAAAACACTCATCAGACTGCAATTAAAATATGTTTGTTCTTTTAGGCTGGTTGGATTTGTAATGCCAGTCTGAAATTAACTCTCCAATTAGCAAGTGGTCTTGGCCTTGGCTTCTGGGGATGAGACCACCGTAAGAGGCAGAGAACAGGCTTGGCTGATTAAGCACAAAACTCACCATGCTGGATCATTTAGAGAGATACTCTGCCTCCATGTGGCAGCATACAGAGTAGCATGCAGTTGCCATCAACACTTGGAGAGGTCACACATGTAGCTGTGGGTTCTCGGCGAGGCCTTGGAGATGACGACATCTGAAGACACACAATGTGAGAGACATTTTTGGCTTCTTTGTGGAGCATGATGTCTTCTTTCTGCCTGTGTGTACAAGCTGCTGTGTGTGTGTGTGTGTGTGTGTGTGTGTGTGTGTGTGTGTGTGTGTGTGTGTGTGTGTGTGTGTGTGTGTGTGAATGTGTGTGAACTGCTCACTTGGTCCTTAATCAAAGTGACAGGCAGGGTAGGGTGAAAAGGCTTCTGAAGTCACACTGTCAAATGAAGCAAGGATGGACAAATCAATGTATACAATTTTCCCAAGCCACATCTAAATAGCACGGTCTGTCAACATCCAAAAACATGATTGCTTTCTGGCCCAATGTTGTTGTTTTTTTCCTTTTACATCATACAGAAGTCCAAGAAAGGCCATCAAAATGAAGGATTTGGCGGAAGAAGAACCAAGTCTTTTGTATGCCCTCCTGGGCTTTAGCAGAGAGCCGTATCGGGCCTCAACTCTCAACAATAATATACGAGTTGTAAACAGCACAGACTGCTTATTGTCATATCAAATGCATATCTCAAAACTAGGCAAGGAAACATTACCTTAGGCTATGCTAAGTGAGGCTGTCAATCCACTTCCCACAAGAGAATTTGTGTGTGTGTATGTGTGTGTGTGTGTGTGTGTGTGTGTGTGTGTGTGTGTGTGTGTGTGTGTGTGTGTGTGTGTGTGCATTCAAATCTATTGTTTCTATTGAAATTGAATGTATGTGAATTGCATATACCACACAAATAGAGGGCAAGAGAAAGCAAGAGGGATAGAGAGAGATATAAATGATAAGTGAAACACTATCTCACATCTCTTTTATTGAATATTATAAATATTATATGTGTCTCTTTTCTATTGTTTACCATGTAGTTACTGAATAATAAGCATAAATCTTTACTGTTTATAAATATTAAGAGATTTCAATTCAATTTCAATAATACTGCTAACTGAGAAATCAGTTATTTTGGTAAATAACAGTCAACAAAACACAAACCTAATGCCTTATGATGGGTATCCTTGTAAATTTTAAGTGGATGACAAAAACAGAATATCAAAGCTAGACAGTAAGTAATAAAGTACTCTATCAATTATGTTGGTGAATAATCAAGTAATCAGACAAATTTTTTTTTTGCCAGTGACATGAACAGTTACAGTTCTCTTTCTGGTGCTGGCATGTTAACAGCTGCGACAGCTTGCACCTGAGCTATATGTAGAGGCTGTCCTAATGTTTAGTCTGTGAAACAACTCTACTTTCTTCTTTCACTCTTCAAGAAACAGTACACAGTTTTCACTCTGTGCGGTCTTACCACAAATCACTCCTCTTCCCTATATAGTGCACTTTGTAGGCTGTGAAATAGCAGCACCTCCACCTAAACCATGCATCACCTGTCTGATCTAGAGTCATTTAAACTCTCTAGTCAATACAATTAAAACCTAATTTAATTACTGAACACTTTCTGCCCATCTTGGCAACATTGCAGATAAATCGTGTTTTTTTGGTTCAAATGGTATGAAGTGAAAAAAAATCTGTGAATATTATGCATATTTGTCTTGTTTGTTCACATCACACTGTGTGTAATGGCCTTTAAGATAGGAATGCTGGTAAGTATTCAGGTGATTATAGGATGTCACAGTATTCAAGTAGCCTACTGATTATTTTGGCAAGTAATTGAGTAATCAGACTTAAAAATAAGACAAAAATAACATTATGATTTACTAAACAAACAACTATGAAGAGAAAACAGTTGTGCAAGCTTGTGAATATTAAGGGCTAAGAAGTTAGAGTTGTCAAAATCACATTAATAACTGAGTAATCTTCTGGGATTTTTGATCAACAATTTAGCAACCTATCAAAACCTTTCATATTTGAGTATTATATTAATCAACTTTAATCCCTGATGAATGATTATTAGGACAATTTATTGAATGAACAATAATTTTACCGAACTATGTTAACTATAGCTCCAGGGTGCAAGTTCGTATAGCGTGGACTTCATGCGCCAACTTTTTGGAGTTTGCATATTATTGAGCAACATAAATTAGGAAGCAATAAAGGTGAAAACAGTTACATTTTTATGTTGGAAAAATAATTAAATAAAAACATATCATATAAATGAGTGTTTTTGTCATGCTTAGTTTCTTATTGTGAAAAAATCTGTGGTGGAATTTAGACAATCATTATTAGGTAAAATATTCATTATCCTCAAGCAACTAACCAAATAATCATTACAGATTTCAGAAAGTAAATTTAATCAAAGATGTTTTTGTTTCAGTTATGACAGTTTCAATTGTGAAAGCCCTACAGCAAATTGCAATATTGAAACTTGCATTAAATCGTTTAATAATCTATCTGACAGCTATTTATTTTTTTTATTCTGTTTCCCCATATTGCATGGCTGCTCCCACGCGGCTAATTTCATGCCTCAGATCTCCAAGGTAGAACGTAAAAACGCTTGATGAAAATAGAGCTATTGGGATGGCACACAGCATAATGGCAGTTGACATGGCACTATGACATGGGCATGGCAGCCTCTGGAGAGAGGGAGGGGTGTGTTCAATTGGTGAGTTCACGCCACTCCGAGCACAGCTTGTGTCTGGGGCCAGCAGGGAGCAGACAGAAAATTACCCACACAGCAAATTAAGATTGCAGGTGGTTTAATGCTTCTTCCACCCTGCTCCCCCACTCACCACCCACACACACACACACAGACACACACACACACACACACACACACACACACACACACAAACAAACACTCTGAACTACATTAAATATGTCCACTTACATGCACATGAACATCTACATTACATCTACAGTGACCTTTGTCCAGATCATGTGGGCACACAAATTGTGCTATACTCAGACAGTGATCTTTGTCCAGGTCATATAAAGCACTGATCTGAAATTTATTGTGACACATTTCATTGTATATTTATACAATGGCAATGGAGACTTCATGTATAGAGAAGCTAAAAGGATTTTTTCTCAACACAACTTTAAAGCGTTTCTCTGCTTATGAGTGCCTGCATGATTTTCAATGACATACTGAATGAGACTAGCTATAAAACAAGCCATTTAGGTTTAAGGTTTTGGGCAATAAAATTAATATATGAAACCCATTTCCAACCTTCATTATCTGATATATATGTATACACTCACAGCAACAACTTTGGAGTCAACCATGCAATTAAAGAATGATTCCTGCTCCCCATAAGTATTAACTAAATGGAAACAAATTAAATGCATTATAAAATGTTCATAGTTGTTGTGGAAGTATGGCCTAAATGTGCATACAGTCAACCTATGCATGGTTTGTGTTTTGTCATAGATCACATCACTACATCTTAGTAAGTGTATTTTCCAGTGCTTCATAAATCTTGACAAATATTTTCACCAAACCCATTATTATGGTCATGAAGGGATGTGGTCAGCAACAATACTGAAATACATTGTGATATTGACTATGACTGATTAATTGGATTAATTAGATTTTCACATTTGCCCTATTTAGGCAAACAGTTAGCTAGCAAATTAAGATAACATTGGCCGTTGAAGTAATAAAACTCTATTTTTTTCTGTAAAGTGCAGCAGTGTTAACTGACCAGTTCAATCTGTTGTTTAATTGAACATCCTGGTACTTATAAGAAGTCCACTCTCTCAATGTTCATTCCCTTGATGTTCACTGGAGGAGGGGTGTGTCTGCATCTGCAGAAATCCACCACCAGTTCTATGGTCTTCCTTGCATTTATCTTGAGATGGTTCTACAGACAGCAGTCCATAAATTCCTGAATCA
Organism: Acestrorhynchus altus; assembly: GCA_034509495.1. Lineage (NCBI taxonomy): Eukaryota > Metazoa > Chordata > Actinopteri > Characiformes > Acestrorhynchidae > Acestrorhynchus > Acestrorhynchus altus. The sequence continues at coordinate 22,988,421 of CM067514.1, forward strand.
GTTCCCTGTACTAACTATCTTTCTCATTGGTTGAGCTGAACATGAATTCAGCAGTGTGTAGGTTGAAGAGGAATGGTGCCAAGACCGCTCCAGCTTGTCTTTCAGCAGCTCAGGCTATTGGTATTAATTGGAGAAGTTGAAGAAGGTGGTTCTCACAGTGTTCACAGGCTTCTCCAGGTGAGAAAGAGCTCTGTGTAGAAGAAAGATTACAGTATCACCTACATTGACACCAGGCTTTTAGGCAAACTGTAGAGGACCAGCCTCTCCGGTGACTGCATCAGAGGAGACGTAGGCCTATAGCTGTTGAGGTCCATTGGGTGGGATGCTGGGGAATGTTTGGATGGTAGATTAGAGTTGGGGGTGAGTGTGAGCTGTTAAGATGGGAGTGATTGTGAGAGCAGGGGAGAGCAGCATGCTGATAATGTTCCAGAGCAGATGAGTGATCAAATTTATTAAACCAGATAGAGATCATTCACCCAATTCTGATCTCCCACCACTGGCTTTTGCAAACTCTGCTGAAATTTTTATGCTGTAACTGGTCCTCCAGCTTCCTCCTGTATCCAGATTTCCCCTCTCTGATCATTCTTGTCATCTGATCTGAAGGCTCTCTTCTCTTTTTAGAGATCCTTTATGTCAGGATTTATCCATGGCTTGTTGATAGAGAAACACCAAACAGCCTTAGTTGGGTCAGTGTTCTCCATGCAGAAATTGACATAGTCTGTAATGCCTGTGAGCCTGTCAATGTTATCCCCAATTGGGGATCACACAGTTCTTCCCACACAGTTGTTTCAAAACAATATGGCAGAGCCTCTTTAGTCTCCTTAGACCATTTCTTCCTGGTTCTCTGTGTACAAGGGGTTTGTACACACGCAGAAGATTAATTAGATTGTGGTCAGACCTTCCAAGTGGAGGGAGAGGGGTTAAATGTCTCCTAGTGCAAATGTCACCCCACTGCAATTGATATCAGGGTGTAAAAAGTATGTTCCACGTTATTAAGAAGGCCACAGGTTTCAAGCAATATGGGAAATAAAAAGGATCTCTCTGCTGCTAGAAAAAGCAATTCATTAGACAAGGTATGAAAAATATTTCACAAAAACATAAGCATGATCATCATACTAGAAAGAGATTTGTGGCTGATTCAGAGCACAGATGGGTTTGTTCAGATAAAGGCATAATGAGGGAGGTTTCTGATAGGCAGTGTCATCAGATTAAGAAAGCAGCGACTAAAATGCCATAGCAAACCAGCAGTTATTGAACGCTCAAGGTGTAGGATCCTCAAGAGGCTTTCTGTTGTCCATAAACCAAATCTTCAGCTAGTTCTAACCAATTCTCACAAGCAGAAATGGTGGCAGTGGGCCTAGACCTAATTTTCAAAACAACAGTCTTGTTTACTGATGGAGTGGTGGATGGCCATCATGTCCCAAAAAGACTGTGATGTCAGCAGTGACATGGCAGAGTCATGTTTTGAGCAGGAATCATGGGGAGAGAGAATGTGAAAGGTATGAAAATGATCTCAGTAAAGTATATAGAGTTTTGGACTGCCTCCCATAGCAAAATCATCTTCAAGCATGAAAATGGTCCTGTTACCATGCACCATCTCATACTTAAAATAATACCTCTGTGTCATTGGCTGCTATGGGCATAAAAGGAGAAAAAACTCACCCTCCTCTGACCTCAACCCTATTGAGAACCTTCGGAGTGTCCTCAAGCAAAAGATCTATGAGGGTGGGAGGCAGTTCACATCAAAACAACAGCTATGGGAGGCTATTCTGTCACGCAGGAAAGAAATTCAAATATAAACTGTCCAAAACTCTCCCAACTTCAAAGGATGCAAGAATTGTGATTCAAAGAAGGGGTTCTATGTTAGCATGTAACATGGCACGTAAGATGTTTGATTTCAGTTAATGTGACCTCTTAATGCTGCAAATTCAACAATTGACCATTTTCAGTTCTTTACAACCTACAAAATATTTTGAACTCCATTGTGCATAATAATTTGGATCTTCTAATACTGTTTTTATGTTATCATAAAATTTGATTTATGGTTTGATATAATGGTTGATGTCTTTAATTACACTGACTGTCATTTGCATTGATCATTAAGGAAAATCAGAGAAAAAAAAGTAACCTTGTTAGAACTTTTTGTGACCTAAATGCTTATAATTACTATGGTTGTTTGATTGGCGGTTTATAAACTCAGGTGCCTTCTGACTGTATATTCATCTTATGGTTGATTGTATGTTTATACTTTTATAATAAACTGAGCATGTATTGATAAACGGTGGAGTGGGCAGGGCTTGAAATACTTATGTTTAGACTTTTGCACTTGTTTTGTTTTAGAGAGGATCTAATCTAAATAAGATTATTCATAATAATCCATATACAAAAGTGGAGTGGGAACTTTATTTGAGAAAGAAAATGAAAAAATATGAGGGAATTTGCTGTGGTGAGAAAAGTAAAGCAGACAGATGGAATGGTCGGAGAGAGAGAGAGAGAGAGAGAGAGAGAGAGAGAGAGAGCGAGAGAGAGAGAGAGAGAGAGAGAGAGAGAGAGAGAGAGAGAGAGAGAGAATAGAATACAAAATGAGGTAAAGCAATTTTCCATCTTCTCAGGTATACAAATACATACTTTCAATCTACTTTTTGGGGCTCCTCTCAGAAAGTGTGCAGTAAATCACTCTGCTCATATTCCACAGTACCCCCAATGCCTCTGATGAGTCTTTATCACCAGAAAGGATAAAAGGAGGGAGAGGAAGAGAGCGAGTTAGAGAAAGATGGACTCCAGCCCAAATAGCTTGATGTGTATTCTCTCTCACAAGGAGCTGACCTTGAGGCAGCTTGAGGCCATAAGCATTCAGCACACTGCATTACAATAGCTGCTGCCCCACATGCCCCCATCCTCTCAGAGACCAACACAACACACACACACACACACACACACACACACACACACACACACACAAAAAGAGTCACATTTGCACCCTCACATTATATATTAACTCATAGCTAGAATGCCATGTTATTAAAAAATAGCTAAATGAAAGTCTCATTGTGTTGCATTATGATTTCAGCCTTTTCACAGTGTATGATTCACTGTCCGTGATTCATGTATTGCTACCTGTTCAGTAAACACATTTCCATTTGTGGTGGTGTAAAAAATCTCACCTCCAGAACAAAACAGGTCCAAATAAGAAGTAAGCTTTTTTCCCTGCAGTATCTCTGGAGACAGGATCCACAGCTGGAGCAATGAGGTTGAGATGCTGATTTTGTTAGTTGTGATATGTTTAATTAATACGAAAAACATGTCTAGACATTACGAAATAGTCAAATGAGTTTTCTTAAAATAACAAAGGATAAATATATATGTAATATAATATGTATTTTACTACTTTATATTTCTATAATAGTTTATCATACTTTTTCTAATTCATGTTTAAACCCTGAGTAAACATATTTAGTGCTGACACACAAGTTTGTACCAGAATTTTAACCAGACAGTTAAATAGTTAGTTAGGGCTTACAAAACTAACGTGTGCTGGGTCAAAGGGGCATGTCTCTAGCACATCATGTTTCATTTATTGTCTTTGTTGCATGTCATTTATTATGTAATATAAAAATAATGTTAAAAATGAAAAAGAACATTTTGTTGATAAATAAACAGATATTATTATTATTATTATTATTATTATTACTACTACTTACTGTGCTTATGATTACTATTATTAGTGTTATTACTATTGGTATTATTATTATTATTAATAATAATAATAATAATAATAACTTATTGTTAATACTTAGATTTGTGATTGAAACATGATCAGATGCAATCAAAATGTTGAATTTTAAGGATATGTGCACAAGTGTACAAAACATCTGTTGAATGACAAACATACTTCAAGCCCCACTCCTTAAATTAATGTCACTTATCTTCCAGATGAAAAATAAAAGAAACATACAGCTTCCAAAACACAAAACTAACATTTGAAAACTCTGTCTATCTCTCCCCATAGCTCCACTGACTGTCAGCAGTGAAAGAACAACCAGTTAACATTAGTGCATTCAATCTTTCTCCATTTAAAAGAACACTTGCTAACATTTGTGAATTACATCTTTCTCCAGTGAAAGAACAAAAATTCAGTCTTACAGTGAAAGAACCAAAGGTCAGTGTTACCTAACTATCAAGCAGGAATAGAGTCTGCAGAGCATTCATGGCTGCCGACTTTTGGGACAAGTTTGAGGAGTCAGACTATTTATAAGGTTTTGAAATTTGTATCACTTTCCAAATGATGTCAGTGAACAAGTCATAGCCTTAAATCTAATTAAACTTTTGCATATTGATTCTTTCCAATTTATTACTCCTACACCGAACAAATCAAAAGTAACATATTGATCTTGGTTTGGTTAAAAGTTGAATTGAAACTTCATCTACGTGCCTCTTGGAGATCGGTTAATCTTCTAATCACCAAACTTTTCACAGCATTTCAACAGATATTTTGACCAGGGCTGCCCAAAGCATGGGATTGCATTTTCTTTGGTAAATGAAGTGTGGGCATGTTTGGGCCAAAGTTGCATGCAGCAAATGAAACAAACTTAAAAGCAAGTTTTGGACTGTTTGCTATTTTGTGTAGAAGTCAATAGTTAACTAATTACCTGAATACATGCCAGTGTCTTCCCTTAACGGACTGGATCTGCATTTGTCTCTTCATTTAGATCACACAGACTTGCTGATGTGGGTAAGAGCACAGTGTGAGTTATCGTTGGGTAACTTCCATCATGTAAACATCAAAGAGGCATCTGGACCACAGACAATTCAGCACACATTTATGAAAAAGATATGACTACTGATGTCTAGTGTTTGTTAGCAAATCGAGTCACCTCACATTACACAGGTGTAAGGGTGAGTGAAATCTTAAGTGCAAGTCCCTCACAGTAGATAAACAGATGCATAAAAACACAACAAATAAAACATAAAGATAAAGAATATACCTACAGTGGGGAAAATAAGTATTTAGTCAGTCACCAATTGTGCAAGTTCTCCCACTTAAAAAGATGAGAGAGGCCATTAATTGACATCATTGGTAGACCTCAACTATGAGAGACAAATGAAAAAAAAATTGAGAAAATCATTTTGTCTGACTTTTAAAGAATTTATTTGTAAATAATGGTGTGAAAATAAGTATTTGGTCAATAAAAAGTTCATCTCAATACTTTGTTGTATATCCTCTGTTGGCAATGACAGAGGTCAAACGTTTACTGTAAGTCTTCACAAGGTTGGCACACACTGTTGCTGGTATGTTGGCCCATTCCTCCATGCAGATCTCCTCTAGAGCAGTGATGTTTTGGGGCTGTCGGCGGGCAACACTCCATCTGCTGGTCACTCCATCTGCTGAAGCACGCAGTCTTGGTGTAGTAGTGATGACCAGTTATCATTCTCAGCTCATGTTGCAAATCTGGATCTGGTCCTAGTAGATTTCTCCTTTACAACATTAGAGAATCTGACCTTTTCTGTCTAGAGGCCACTCAGGTGCTTGTTCAGTCTCTTGTCATTTCAAGACTAGACTACTGCAACTCCCTATTGGCTGGCCTCCTATATGACCATCAGACCATTGCAACTCATCCAGAATGCAGCAGCTGCCTGCCTTCAATGTTCAGTAACCAGTCATGTAACTCCCTTCCACAAGTGCTCCTTCATTGCCTCAGGTAGCTGCCCGTGATCAGATTCAAAAAACCTTGATGCTGACCTACAGCCAAAAATGGACCAGCCCCTCCACACATGATGGCAATGGTCAAAACTCGAGCTGCACCAAGAGCCCTTCGAGCTTCAAGTACAGCTCGGCTTGACCCACTCCATCCCTCAGGATGCAAGGTAAACATGCATCCAGACTCTTTCTGTTCTGGCACCAAATGGTGAACGCACTCCCCTGGGAGTCCCAACAGGAGTCCTCAATGTCTTCAAACGAGACTGAAGACTCATCTGTTTCAGGAGTACTTAACACCCTATAAAGACTTGTTTCAACACGTCTGGGTGTGTGTGGAATTTAGATTCTGTAGTTTTATCTACTAGGCTAAGATGTCTAAGTAAACAGCAAAGCACTTTTGTAAGTCGCCTGGATAAGGGCGCCTGTTAAATGCCACAATGTAAATGTAAATGTAAATGGACTTTAACCTCCAAAGGTTTTCGGCGGTTGAGATCGAGATTACCAGGCCACCCAGGACTTTGAACAAGCCACGGTTACCCTTTTGTTGCCCTGGCAGTGTGCTTGGGATTATTGTTTGGAGGACCCAGCCACGCTTTCATCTTCATTGCTCCTTGCTGATGGAAGGAGGTTTGGCACCCAAAATCTCAGCAATACATGGTAATATTCCCCATTCATTCTTTCTCTTCATGTACACGACCAGTCGGCCCCTGGTCCCTTTGCAGAGAAATGCCCCAAAAGTGGCTGATGTTGCCACCTCATGCTTCAGCGCAGAAGCAAAAGTGGTGTTCCTTTGGATGCAACTCCCATTCATCATTGTCCTCCAAACACTTCCATTTGAAGTTGTGTTTTTACCAAATAGTCTCTACTTTGGTTTCATCTGACCATATGACCTTCTCTCCCCAATACTCTTCTCTGAACATCCAAATGCTCTTCTAGCAAACTTCAGACGTGCTCGGATATGGACTTCTTGGCTTAAGCAGGGGGACGCTTGGCACTGCAAGATCTGGAGTCCCTGGTGTCAGAGTGTGTTGGGCGATGGTAGCATTTGTAACGCTGGTCCCAGCTTTCTGCAGGTCATTCACCAGATCCCCCTTAGGCCTTGGGATTTTTCCTCACCGCTCTGTGGATCATTTTGACCCACGGCTGAGATCTGCAAGGGATTCTTCAGATCGAGGGAGATTAGTAGTGGTCTTGTAGGTCTTCCATTTTCTAATTATTGCTCCTGGCTGGTATTCTTCACACCGTTGCTTGCCTATTGCAGATTCAGCTTCCAGCCTGGTGCAGGCCCACAATTCGGCCTCGGTGTCCTCCTATTGGCTCTTCGCCTTCTCACCATAGTGGAGTTTGGAGTGTGAATGTTTGATAGTCAGGGCAGGTGTCTTTTATACTGTTAATCCACTTCCAAACAGGTGCCATTAATACAGGTAATGAGTGGGGGAAAGAGGAGCCTTAAAAGAAGTTGGCAGGTCTTGACAGCCAGAAATCTTGCTTGTTTGTAGGTGACCAAATACTTATTTTCCACCATTATTTACAGGTAAAATAAATCTTTAAAAGTCAGACAAATTATTTTCCATTTTTTTCACATTTTGTTCTATAGTTGGAGGGGTCTACCTATGATGTCAATTAAGGCCTCTCTTCATCTTTTTAAGTGGGAGAACTGCACAATAGGGAAGACTGACTAAATACTTATTTTCCCCACTGTATATGTAATATAGAGTATTTACACATTAACTTACACTATACATACATTATACATTCATTATTGCACTGTAGAAGTTATGTATATATAGGAACAATAAAATACTTGCATTTAGGTGTGAATGTGTGTTGGTGTGGTGAGACAGGTGAGGTGGGATATGACTAGCTGGGGACTGGAACACTGGGCTACTGACTGTTTATCAGCCTGGTGGCTTGAGGGAAATAAAACAAGCTGGTTCTGGTCCTCTTGCTTCTGTACCTCCACCACCGCTGGGCAGCTTTGAGGACAGGCAGTGTCTTAGGTGGGTGGGAGGTGTTATAATCTCATTGTTAATCAAATAGCCTCAGCAAGGAATTTTGAGGAAAAAATTAACGTTAACACTGATTGATTGACTGTATCTGGACTAAGTGAAAGGGTGTCTACTTGATTGCATAACCATTTCTTCATTAGGCAAATGCAAAAACAAAAATGTTAATGTAGCATCTGGAGCAGCATTTACAATTTTAGCTAGCTTTGGCAAATACCACATAGCAGGCACCGTAATAAGAAAGATAGCAATAAGAAATAGGCTAAGGCAGTTGACATTTAGTAAATGTTACATAGTGTGTCAAACTGTGAGCAAGTATTGGTTCAAGCTTTGTGATCTACATTCCAGATTAGAGAGCTTTAGCATTCCTCTCACTAAACACAACATCAAGCAGGTTTCCAGTGCTGCTACTGCTACAAAAAGATGAGCTTTTAATTGGTTCTGCTATACTCAGTTTGATTGTCTGTTTGTCAGTGATCAATGTTAAGAAGATTGGACTTCTCCTAACCCCCTTCCCTCCAAATAAAGCCAGCCTAAATTCATTCGAAAGTGCTGGGGCATCACCCCAGTACTTGGGGGTCAACTGTACTTCAAATTCAGTCTTGTCTATTGTAATCTCTCAGTATCAATATAACAGTGGAAACCGGCTCCCTCTCCATATAACACAATGGTGATGTGAGCTATAGCTGTTGCCCCCCCATGTTCTTGTATAAGAGCTTGGATGAGGTTATTCTGACACAAGCCCATGTCAGCATGAAGTAAATATCTGGTCATCTTGACATAAATCAGGATTGTCAGACCTTTATTTCCACATCTTGAGGAAGCAGCAGCAATGGAAGGTGAGAGAGAACCTTTGTGAGAGAGTAAATGCAAATTACTGTCTATTAAAGATACAAAGGAGAACAAACTGCACTCAATTACTATTTCTTTTTAGTCAGCTTTATCCATCTATCACCAGCTATCATTAAAGCCAATTTCTACAGTTTCTAAATATTTCTAAAAAGATTGTTATAGATGGTCAATGCCCAATCTCTCCCATGACTAGCCAATAGAACCCCTCATTTTCACCACACCATTACATTGGACCCTCCACCTCCCTGTTGCCTCCCTGAAAACCACTTCAAACTCCAGCCCAAACACTTGCAGGGCTTGGGAGACTCAGGGGAGATGCCATCACCCTATTGTACTTTGGAACCTGAAATGAACATTTGGTTGGTCTATGGACGAAAAACATTCAACTCTATTCTTATGGATAAAATCCCACACTTTAACAAAAAGAGTCAATCAGCCTAAGGCCTATGGTGTGAGTGGAGGATGGTCAATGATATTGTGATGGAAGTGCAAAACCCCCCGCAATGTGCACATCTGAAGTGCAGTAGCCAGAACAAGCCAAAAAATCTTTTTTGTGTAGTTTTGAGGGAAACTCTATAAACAAGTAATGATGTTTTTTATCTGTGATTTAAACATGTTTTTGATTTGGTAATTTGACCTTCAGGTTTGATTATTTTGGTTTCCCCGTTCAAAGAGTTCAGCACCTAGTCTTGTGTGACTGGAAATAACTGCTTGGAGACATTGCAAAATGGCAAATGAGTGAGCGGACATTCTTATAAGGACTTTGCCATCACACTGCAGTGTTTAAGTAAAAATATAATCAGATAATGTCGTTCTATGTGTGAGGAAATATGTGTCGGTGTGAGATGTTCCTAATATGGTGTAATTTCAACACAAAAAAAAAAGAAAATATGTTCTAAAGATATATTTAAATGTCTTGTTCATGCACTAGTGGAAGTAAGCCAATATTATGCTAGCAGAGGAAACCTGACCATTAATGTTGGTTTACTGCAAGCCAATAATTAAACAAGTTATGCATTAAATATTGTGAAAGATGAGACAGGCATGCAGATCAGCCTCCTATAGAAGACATGTAAATCTGCATGACTCTGCAAGCAGACCACCACATGTCCATTTGTAAGTATATGCCTACAGGTGTGTGGTGCAATTGTTCTAGCCCAGCCTGTCTCAAGAGGAATTTGTGCATATGTAAATAAAAGAGAATTTCAGGACTCATACATTGTGTACTAAACATAATATGGCTGTCCAATTATAACCATGTATTCTCATTTTTTAACTTTTAGTTTTCCATGGATTGAGCTATATCACGTTATGTAATAATTGATGAATACACATATTACTCTTATTTTACAGTAACTGCCATTTAAAGTTATTAACTTTTTTGCCTTCTCTTGTGAAGTCACCATTGATGGGTTTTTTCATTAGCGAGCAATGTTGTACACTAATTATAGACATAAACCAGACAAGCAGAGAAAGTTACAAAGCGACTATTTTAATTGTATTACCTGAACCTACACTTCCATCTAAACCTAGCCTACACCTAACCCTTACCACTCAACTGTAGTCAAATGTGAAAATCTTACCATATCATGAGTTTCTGTTCATAAATTCATTTTTAATAGACTCCAAACATTAACCTTGGCTTTAACAATTCTTCTTCGAGTACATGAAAGGATGGGTTACTTGTGTTATTTGGCAAAGGTTTAATTAAAATGGATGGGAGCAGCAGGTCACAAAATGTGCAAAATGTATACATGTTATGAGGTACAGAAATTTGTACCTATATATGAATGTACTAGGAGGTTGAAATGTGTTTATATTGCTGATGGTTTTACCAACACCAGGACTCTTAAAAATCTGGATTGGACTGAAGGTATGGTGTTTGATAGATGTTAGTGATCAAGAAGAAAGAAACTTAGTAGGAAATGTTTCAGTCAGTGAATGTCAATATAAGTGGCTTTTACTCACACTAGTCATAAAGTAACATGACCAATGATCTCGGTTAACTCCCTTTTCTGGTTCTTTTGCCCAATCTGACATCACGAACCACTTGGGATTGCCTACTCTTAAATCTGATATAGAACTACAGAGAAAACTGCAAAGAAAATAGACTGGAAGCCTTTTCACAGACCATAATTTTCCCTCTTCCAGTTCAGAGTAAATTCATCAACAAACCATTTTCGAAGAAATCACAAACAATAGTAGACACTGAACTTAAAATATTTAGATCCTAGTGAACAACATACTGTGTTTTTGAAGTGAATTGTTAATCGATTCATT